>JAQZBX010006821.1:28797-52184 GCA_029593785.1 Cabassous unicinctus | reverse complement strand
CTGCCTTTTTATTTTCTTAATAACGTCCTTTGAGGTGCAGAAGTTTTTAATTTTGAGGAGAACCCATTTATTTTTTCTCTTGCTGCTCGTGCTTTGCGTGTGGTAAGTTTATTATGTTTCAACTAAATTCATTACCTTCACTTCAATACTTGCTCTTCTCCATTCCTGACTTCCACTAATGGTGCTACCTTCAAAGTTTCTCAGGCAACAAATCTGGTAATTATCCTACCTCCCATCTCTCTTTCATCTCCCATACATCTATAGCAAAGAAGTAGAAATCAGTATTCTTGAAAGGGACGTATTAATAGAGAAAAGCTGTAGGGTACTGATGTTTTATATAAGAGTAGTCTCAGCATAATCCGCTAAATAGTCACAATTTAATATACACAATGAAATGCAGAAATAGAAAAGCTATGTAGTATTATCTTGTCAAAATATGGCAATAAATTTATGACTAAAGACAATGTGTAAACATCACCTCATTCTTAGACTAGGACAACAAGTAATTTCCATCACTTTACATTTTTATTTTATTCCTGCAATACATCCTTCAATACATCTTTTCATTGCTCAAAATATTCCATAGCCACTTATTTCTTACTACTAGAAATTAACAGTCCTTAGCTAGGCTTTCAGATTATTCATGCATTCATTTAATTTTGCCACTACATGGTTTCCATGCTTACTGAGCTTACAGTCTAATAAGTAAGAGATTAGTACAGTAATTCCAATAAAGTAAAGTAAGTGCCATGATAAGGTAAATACAGACTATGAAGGGAACTTATAGGGAATACTGAGTAGGGGTGAGAAGGGAGGTGAAGCAGTGTGAATGAAGATTTCTGGAAGAAATATCTAAGTGGAGATCTATGGGATGATAGAGGTTAGGAAAAAAGTGACAAGACAGAACACAAGAAAAGGCTAGAGAGAAAAGAGAGAATGGTACTTGTAAATAATAGAAAACTCAGGGTGATAAACACAAAGCATAAAAAAGGATGCTGAGAAGAGATAAGGCTAAAAAGAATCAGTACAGGAAGAATGTGAGGCATTATAGTCTATGTTAAGGAGTTTGGGTCTTATGTTACTTAATAGCGAATACTGAAAGGTCTTAAACAAGTATATATCATGACTAGATTTCCATTTTAGAAATTTCATTCTCACTGCAGTATGAAATTGAACTAAAGCAACGGAAATACTTAACACTGGGGATAACTTAAGAAGCTAATGTAATAATTTCAGTGAGAGTTGTTGATTATGGACAGAATTAGGGTAGTGGCAGTAGGGATAGAAAGAAATTGAACTGAAAAATATGTAATGGGTGAAAACCATCAGGATTTATACTGGATGAATACAGTGTGCAAAACAAACTTATTACCCATTTGGTATTCAATAATTCAGGGATCACAGGAAGAAGGGGGTAGATTTAGAAGAATGGTGCAGAATTTGCACATAAGGGAAAATTATGAGTTCAGCTCTGGACACATTGAGTTTGAGATGTCTCTAAGATATTTAAGAGGAGATGTTAATAGAGAACTGAATATGCCCTCTGCATTTCCTTATATATCCTATATATGTAGCAATACATAGAAATTACTGACATAAAAGATGAGCTTTACTCTGGTCATTCTACCTATAGCAGGGATTGACACTTCCCAGTGAAAGTATGTAGATGAGGGACTAGAATACCAGTAGACAAAGGAATCTAAAAAACCATAAGTGGAGGAATGGAAGGAAAACAAGAACAGAATGTTATAATAGAACCCAAAAGAAGGGAATACTTCAAGAAGGAGAGAGTGGTTAATAACATCAATTGCTGCAGAGATCAAGAAAGAAGATGACTGCAAAGTATCCCCTGGGTTTGGTAATGAGGAGGTTATTAAAATCTCTGGTTAAGATGGTTTCAGTGAGCTGGTATTGTCTGAAGTGGATTGAAGAATAACTGAAGTGATACGAAAACATCTAAGAAGTAGACTATTCAAGAGGTTTTGCTATGAAATGGAAGACAAAAAGCAATAATTGGATAGGAAGGTAGGGTTAAGAGGAGGAATTTTTTCAGTCATTTATAAACAGAGCTTGAAAAAAGATTTGCACATGTTTAAGTGCACATAGGAAAGAACAAATAAAGAGGAAGAGATTAAAGATAAGAAAAGAATGGAAAATTGTTACTGTCAGGGTGTTGGAAAGGTAAAAGGTGATGAGATCTATAGTACAAGGACCAGTCTTAAGCAGGAGAAGTACTGTACATCTTTCCATTTGTGAACACAGGTAAGTTTTGAGCCTTGATGATGGGAAGCTGGGTGAGTTCTCATCTAATGAGGTGATTTTTCAGTGTGAAAAGCTGCAAGCCATCCCAGAAAATTAAGGAGAAAGTAATTGTGTCAGAGGTTAAAGGACATGAAAGTTTCAAAAGGCCAATGAGGTTATAGAGAACAAAGGTGACCAAAGTTATACAAAAGAATGTTGGCCCATACTGAAAGCTTACTTGAGGCTGGTGATAAGACAGCCCATAATAAATGATGGAAATAACTAAGAAGTCAGTATATGTAGAACTGAGATAGTATGATGACAGATTGCAAGTGTTAACTTGGCTAGGTTATGATGCCCAGTTATTTGGTCAAGGAAGCACTGGACTGACTGCTATTGTGAATTGATTTCATAGATGGATTTAAATGATTAGCCAGTTGATTGCATCTATACCAATTACATCTACAATCAATATTTCAGCAATGACAGGAGTCTTTTTTTTTTAATAATTTTTTTTATTAAAAAAAAATACTTAGATTATATAAATGTTACACAAAAATCAGGAGTCTTTTAATCCAATCAGTTGGAGGCCTTAAAGGGACAACTGAGGATTTCAGAGGTCAGAAAGAATTTCTATCTGGACTTTTAGCTGGCCAGCTTCTGGGGAATTAAGCAACACTTTTATGGAGTTTTCAACTTGTGGCCTGCCCTATGGAATTCAGACTTGCCAATTCCCATGATCCAATGAGCCAATTCCTATAATAAGTCTATTAATGTATATCGGATAAGAAATATCAGTTTTCTCTTCTTTTCTTATCTTTAACCTTTTCCTCTGTCCCTTCTGTTTCTCTGGAGAATCCTGATTAATACATTTGGTATAGAAAGTGGAGTAGCCAAAGATATGAAAGTCTTACTCCAGAGGGGATTTTTTTTAAGAGGAGATATCAGATTTTGGTATAAAGAGATGATTTACTGTAAAACAAACTTGATTGTGAATCTCAGTTACCAGGTGTGTGACCTTGGGAAACTAGCTTCTCTCTAAATTTCAATTTTATCAACTGTAAAATGAAGACACCTATAATTGTTGTGATGTTAACTGATATGATACATGTCAAGGGCTTAGCCTGATGCATGCCACACATTAAATCTGCCATAAATGTTAAATGCTTCAATTAAATATTAAGTGAAAAGGTTTCAGATATTATTTATTTTCTAGTTAGTAAAGTTTTAAATTTACACAAAAACCATGAATAAAATAGAGTTCCCAAACATCCTATAATTAACGCTATGCATTAGTGTGGTACTTTTGTTACAATTAATGAAAGAATATTTTCATAATTGGACTATTAACTTTTACTAATAGTTTACATTAGAGTTCACTGTGTTGTACAGTACTATGGTTTCATTTTTTTTTAAAATTTGATTCTAGTAACAAATATACAACCTAAAATTTCTCTTTTTAAACACAAAATATAACTCAGTGGTATTAATTACTTTCACAATGCTGTGCTACCTACCATTCATTACCAAAACTTTCACATCACCCAAAACAGAAATTCTGTACCAATTAAGAATTAAGTCCTCACTCCCTACCCCTACCCTAATAACCTGTATTCTAGTTTCTGACTCTATGATTTTGCTTATTCTAATAATTTCATATCAGTGACATTTGTGCTGTTTGTATCTGACTTATTTCACTCAACATGATGTCTTCAATGTTCATTCATGTTGTCGCGTGCATCAGCACTACATTTCGTTTCAACATTGTGCTGGACATTATTGGGGCAAGGGAAATCCATTATGAGTAGTATACCATCTCTGGCTATAAAATGTATTTATCTAATTAATGAAAGCATGCTTGATATTAACATGTTTGTTTTAACTGTCAGTGTTTCAAATTAAAAGAATTTTGTGGGCAAAGTAACTGAACTTTTTTGGAACTAGTAGAAACAAAGGAAACAATGCTTATGCACTGTCAGTCAAGTATTCTCAACTCTATGTAAAACAATTTACAAAGAATGCACATAAATTCATATGACAATATTATCAATGATAAATTGTGGAGAAGACTGAGAATATGAATAAAATTAGTTGGCTTTATAGCTGATCAAATTACCTTTCTCAAAAACATTGATTAATTATGTCAAATTATCTACAATTATGTATTTCGTTGTATACTACTAAAAAAATTAAAAAGAAAAAAAAGAACCTTAAAATAAAGCTTTTAAAAAACTTTAAAACTTAAATACAAAGAATGGTCAAAAGGCCGATAGTTGTTTGATTTAGGCCAACTTTAAGTATTTCAAGAAAGTTGGCCTGAACCAAACAAAACTGTACAAAAATGGGTACAAACAAAATCCTTCATTTAAGTTCAAACTATGAATTTTATAAGTATTAGATGTGGGATATATTAAATATAGTTACAAAGGCCTTTGGGAACTATAAATATAGTATAAGCTAACAATGTGTTGTGGCTACTACTAAAAATAGCATACTAGGAACACTTTCATTGAAAGCTTGTTATATGCCAGAAATACTTTGCAAACATTATTGTATTTTGTCTTTACGACAACTATAAGAAACTTCAATATTATCATCCCCATTTTATGTATGAGAATACTTAGAATGAACAAATAACTGATCCACTAAAAATAAGCTAATAAACTTTTAGGTCATAATAATTTTGTATCAAATAACACATTTTATCATCCCAATATGCTAAGTGTAGGTCATAAATTTGAAATATTGTATTCAGTTCTAGGCACAACTGGAAAGACAACACCAGGCTAGAAGGAAAACAACTAGAAGAAAAAAGGCTGGAAGGAAAACAAATTCAAGAGGAAAGCAAATAGGAGAATGAGGACTATGGTAATCACAATACATAAAAACCAGTTTAAGAAACAATGTCTAGTTCGGAGAAAATTTGAGGTGATAAAATAGCTATTTTCAAATATTCTAAGGGTGTCATGTAAAACTGTAGCTAGATTCATTTTGCATTATATCAGAGGACAAAACTAGGACCAACAGATCTGATACTGGTATATAAACATCAATATAAAGAACTTTGTAATAAATCATTGCCTTCTCTACAAAAAAGCATTGCTTTATGAAGCATATAGTGAGCTCTTTAAACCAGAAAATATCATTTGATATCTGCACTCAAATACTGTTTGGTATCTGCTAGGATCAAGGAAAAGTGGTTTGTGGCTAGATGAGAGGTTTTATTATGTGACTGCCAAGGTTTATTTCAATTCCAAGATTCTATCATCTATACTAAAAAAGTAAGACAAATAGGGACATGTATGCATATCTAAACAAGAATTCTTGTCACTTTAAAGATGAACAAAAATATGATTTAACAGCTTGCTACTTTTCTTTCAATAAGACAATAATGATCAAATTTATGAACTATATGACAGATTTATTAGTATATCAAAATTTTGAATTAGTTATTTTAATAATCCCACTCTAAGTAGTGAAATTCTCTAAAACAAAACAAAACAAAAAAATCTATTGGCTTTAATTTTAGATTTTCTTTAACCGCTGGAGCACAATACACTGTAAACGTGTAAATTATAAGGGCCAGATTTTCAGATATGGGTGTTCCATTTATTTCATGTTTATAAGATCATTCAAATTTACAATAGGACTTAAGGAAATTCTTCTCTAATTTTAATTTATCTTAACTTTTGCAGAGATTTAATAGCTTAAAATATTTAATTTCAGAATGGGCAAACCCATAAAAATCATTATGCACAACAGAAAACTGTGACCAGAAAGAGCAAAGCATGTAGTCCATACTAACCAATTAGAAGAACTGTTCCAACAGCTAAACCTCCACCTGGAAATGAAACAGAAACAAGAAGAAAATTAATCTATCTTATTACATTATCTTTAGCATGAAACTTAGGCTCTATCAAGGACAGGTACTGCAATAACTTTAAAACCGCAGTTGAGAACAACATTTTAATTACCTTTGCAATACTTTGTTCAAGGTGCTATTATGAAATAATTACATGTTATATGTAATTACATGCTACACATTACAATTACTTTCATAATATACTATACTAAACTCCTTTCTCCTGTGATAGGACCATGCCGTATTCAACATGTGGATAAGCATTCCAATAATGTTATATTTAGCACTACTTAACAGATTAACTCAACAGTCAAGACCTAAATGTGCACAGTAACTGAACTACTATAGAAGTACAACATGGAAAAAATGGTTGTTATAGAAATTCCACTTTAGTATTTATCCTCAAATTTAATAAGTCTTGCAGAAAATAACTGATAATTAAAACTATTTATTTTTTTCATTATGAATAATATATACAGTCTAAACATCCTCTAAATATGGATGTTTAAATATACTTAGAATTTAAAATTAACAATATTTTTACCATTTTGAACAAAAAAGACATGATCACAAAATACATTTTCAATATTACTAGAAAGCTTTCTTTTTTATATATGACTTAGGGTAATATGGTCACTAATATATGACTCAAATAGTGAATCATTAAATATAAACTTTAAATCAAGTTTCAAAAAACAAGGACCACACTAAAAGATAGGACATCAGACCACTATTTTGTTTGTTCATCATCCCATTTGTAAAACTTATTAGTCTTTGTTATTAATGTTGCAAACACTAACAAATCCACCTAAAAATAAAAAAACATGTTCATAAAGAATGAGTAGAGAGCAGTGGAATATGGCTCAGTAGTTGAGTGCCTGCTTCCCAAGTATAAGGTCCTAGGTTCAATCCCCTGTACCTCCTTAAAAATAAAAAAAAGAATGACTAGAAGTATCTTCAAATTATAACCAATTAAAAAGAAACTATTCAAAATTTGGACAACTGAAAACAATGTAGGTTTTTTTCTGTGCACCGGTGAAACATTTTGAACACCAACAAAGAACTTTCTCTAAAAAGTTTTGTAGTAGCACATTATGTAGAAAAATTTAGTATAAAAAGTTCTCTTGATAGTATTTACTTTTTGCCTTGTAAAGCAGCATATATAACTGTTGTGTTTAAAGAAATATAAGCAATTTGGTAACAGAATGTAACACAACACTTGGGTTATGTGGACTTATTTATAGTGAGACTTGAAATCAATTTTATGGTAATATGCAGATTATTCCAAATTGTTATAGAAGAAAAAATAAAAATAGAAAGAAAAAAACTAGTACAAATATGTATTTTTATGTTTAAGTGGAGGACTGAATATACAAATATTAATATATGTGTGTATATATATTAATTTGACATTTAAACAAGTTCTTTTATTATAACATTTGAAGCCATACCAGGCTAAATAACATAACTTCAACTGCTGTTCAAACAAAAGATTAACATAAGCTAAATGTATATGATGATATTTTTCATAAAATATTTGAGAACAAAAAGGTCTTCTTTGGAACAAAATTAGACTGTTTCATTTCTGTTTGTGCCACATAAAGACCACTACTAATTTTTTAGTCTATTTTGAACATTTAACATCACACTTTCCAATGTGTCACTTCCCTACTTTCTATAACATGCAAAAATGAACATTTAACTATGGAACAGCCATTTTGTGCATATTTAATGAGATAATATAAGCACAAAACAGGCATTCTGTAGTGTCTAGTCTAGAGCACATACTATAAAAAAATTAAAGCTGCTTTTCTTTCTTAAACCTATGTCCTATATGAGGGGTCAAGGTTTCTTATATAAGCTCCCCTGAATATACATTCATGTCTCCTCAAATTAGGAATTTATATATGGCCTTCTACCAGAATACCTAGAGAGAGAATTAAAGATTATTTAACACAATGAGATAATGAGAAAAAAAATCAAGGAATAGTATACCAATTAGATGATGTGATCCCTAGCACAGGTGTCTGGCCCACAGCAGGTACTCAGTAAGAGCCACCATTACCATTGGGACAATTTTCTGACTAGAACAAACCACTAAAAATACCCTTACTTGATAAAGGTGATCACCATAACAATTAACATTAGTAAGAATATGTCCCACTGATGAACTATTTAAGCAAAGCATTATACAAATAAGACTAAGGTTAAGAAAGTAGTTTTCTATAAAAATGAGCTAAACAATCCACTGTTCCTGAAACAGGGGGAACAGTAATCCAGCAAATTTTTAAAATCTTCCATGCTAAAAATCCTAATGTTTGGAAAATTTGAACATTACATAAGATAAGATAAATGGGGATACAGAATTATTTAATAACTTTTGCCAACCAAATTAATATTCTATGAGAAAGGCTTCTCTTACAAAAAGGCTGTTCCCTTTTTTTCTAATGGGCTCTATTATATAAATTTACTAGACTCAAACTTAGATGACTATAATAAAGGTTGGTCATTTGAAAGGTTGGTCATGAGGAATAAGATGAAACCACCTTATTAACTATTTTTAAATCCACCTTTTATTCTGCAAATATGAAGTAAAAATGATTTGACATGTATGTATACACACACCTATAGAAACAAAGTCCCTCTATCCTTCTGTCCTTGATTTTAGTGTGACAGGATACTGCAACACTTCCCCAAAATACCTTCCTATAAAGTATTTTAATATGCCTCCCTTGGTATACTGAAGTTGTTAGCTGGATTTTAAACTAAAGTTACTTCTAGCTATGTTCCCAGACAAAAAATAAAAAAACAAAAAACCCAACCAACCACGTATTATCTTAATTGAAAGCTAGCTTTTAACACATTTTTTTAAATTCAGTAATTCACTAATAATTTTATTATTTTCAAAAGCAAAACATACCTCACATTAAGATTTTCCAATTCAAATAGAAATATCTTTTCCCAGTGGCCAACTAAAATGTTTTACAGATAAGTAATGGGGTAAGGAAACAATCATCTTAGTTCTATGATTAAATAAAAATAAAAATAAAACTTTTTAGGAGTAAATGTTTACCACTTCCTCTGCCCTTTAACCTTAACTTAGATATCACAATACGCTTTCTAAGTCACTAAGCAAATAAGAAACTCTTGGTTTTATTCTTAGATCTCATTAAGAATTCTAATTACCTCGAGCTTACTAAAAATACAAGTATTTTATCTACATATAAGATTAGAAAATTCTGGGTTTGAAAAGTTGATAATTTGCAAGCTTGAAATTTTAAAGTACTAGTTTCATCAAGATTTTATATATAATTTTTAAAAATAAGATACAGCATTTTGTTAAAAAAATTAATACATTAAAAACACAGTATCAGAAAATTTAAGAACATATTTTAAACATCATAAGATGTTAAGACGAAGGAAAGGGTTTTTTTTCCAATCCACATGACAAGCAGTTAGACAATGATATCAATATTCTTTAAAGGGAGAAAAGTCAGTTTTCAGGCCCCTTGACACCAATCAAACCTCTAATTAAACTAAACATTTTGGGTAAACTAAGTCTCATTACTACAGGAAACTATGAAGGTCCAGAAGAGAAACCTTATTTATCAAAAAGGGCAATTTTCTTAAGTTAGAAAAAGTAAAAGGGAATAGAAATAAAAATCAGGAAAAATAAGTGATTTATGTTAGTCCCTTCCAATGTTCCCTATAAAGGAATAGTATTGCTTATAATTATAGAAAAAGTATTTTGAGTAAAATGAAATGTAAAAAACAAGTTTTCCCTTGTTCCTAATAATATGCTTTCCTTGGTTTCTATATCTTCCAACTATTTAATTGATGGCACACCCCAAATTAAATTGCAGTTATTTAATTAACAAGTCCACTTTTACTTCCCTTTCTAAGAGGTATGGAATATTCTGGTTATTGCACAACTATTGGCTGAGCGAATATGGGAATCAAAATAGAGAAACCTATGAATAGTGATAATGGTTCTATAGATTAAATCACATGAAATAATTCTGCCTAGTAATCAAAGGAATAAACTACATTTCCTTAAATGTACAGCCACCTTTATCATTTGCTAAAATAGCATAACCAGGATTATGTTAAAAATATAGTACAAGCAGAATGTACATTATCCCATATTACAGATTAGGAAAGTAGAGCAAAAGAAGTAAGACCACCAATATTTATTTTCAATATCAATGTAAAAGTTGAAGCTTCTTCTGGAGTATTCTCCCTGGACTACTACTGGCCCCAAATTCCCATCTGCCATTAACTTGACTGTCAAAATTTATTAAGTCCTGAACAGCATAGAGGTTAAGCCAACCAAACCTGGGAAGTCACCCTTCCCTCAAATACCTTTTTCAAAGATGAGCCTGGGGAATAATTCTCCCAGGTTAGAGGGACTATACCTTATATCTCAGGAAAAAAGTAATTCTGTCAATCTCATTTACCTATTATCTTTCTTTAGAAATTCCTGGAAAAGGGAAATGGAATATCTTTCTAATCAAGTCTTCTTCATTTTCCAAAATGTAAGTGTGCTAATTTACATACAGTTTCTTCAAATAATAACACAAATGTCCAAGAATGATTAGCTTGCAAATCTGGGTTAGGAAATCTAAGAACTTGAAAACTGAAATTCAGGCAACTTGGGAAATTTATATCAAAATCTAACAATCAAGTTATCAAACCAAAAATATTTAATATGATTATATCATGTTTAAAGATGAAGATATTGGGAATTTTCAAGTTTATGAAATGCTTTGGAGTAAACAATGGCAATATTAGCATATCATCAAATGACTAACATTCATTTAGTCTGTACTGTGTGTTTCAAAAATATTTTGCATCTATGCTTAAAATTACAGTGAGGTCATGATAGCAGTAGTCAAATGTCATTACATTGCCTCATAGTGACAATACAATATTTACTTGTTACACAGTAACCACAGAATATATTTAGGCAACAATCACAATGTCACAGTATAGTCTCATCATCCTGATACAACATCCTACTATGATTACATTTTGTCACAATGTGGCCATGTTAGACTTGTCATAATCTGATTCAAACAATATTTTACACTACCAATATAGTTGCTTATATTTATAGTAACACATTAGCAGTCAACTGTTTTACTTTCAAATAATGTTTTAATGAAACCAATGTAAATGTTTTCTTCACAGGGTCATACAGAATAGAAAATCAAACACAAAAATACTATTAAGGAGTTAACAACAACTACAATACTTCTAGATGCATATATTATTCCCGAATGTAGTAACTCCTATTGTAGTAACTTTTTCAACTTTTGTGCACTTTGAGAATTAACTGCATACATGCAAGATGTTTCAAAATATTCAACTGATATTTGTTTCAATCATCTTAGTTAACACTAATTTTTAGCATAAGCTTATTACAGTCACTGTGTATCTTTAAATACTAGAGTACCTCCACCCTTGCTCTCCCCCAAGCAAATTGGGAAAATTTTAAAATTAAGGAAGGTGCTTTGGGTTTTCTCTTTGGTGGGTGTTTTAAAAGAGAAACTATAATTAAATCCATTAGTTTTAGGTTCAATAAATGGCTAAAACCCCTTGAAAACAGTTCCCAAAAAACTGAGACAGCTCTAGCATAGTGCATACAGTACTAGATTTGGAGCGCAGTGATCAACCCACAATGATACTAGTTTTGTGAATTTGTTCCTCACAATCTCTAAATCTGGTTTTAGAGTTCAAACACATAATTCCACTCTACATGTTTCATAATCTCTTGTCTGGATTTTTTCTACATATTATTTTTCTTTAATCAACAACCTATTGAGAACCTGCCAAGTGCCATGAACTGTGCCAGGCATAATTTTTATTCTGATGTGGAGCTGAAGTTATAATGTCAAAAATGTGGTTTGACCTTTTGGGAGTTTCAGGATCAAGTGAATGAAGTCAATCCCACACAGGATTACAAAAAATAAATAAATAAATAAATAAAATTAAGGACTAGTAATAGCTTCCACCCTTTGGTTCAAACATAAGACAACACAAAGTAAGGCTCACAAGAGGAAAAAAGTGAAATAAGTTATTTGCTTTCTAGATATTTCAAATTATTTCTATTTCAGTACCATACAACTCAGGAAGACAATGAAACAATTAAAGTGAAAATATTAAAATTTATGTAGAAATAACCAGGATCTTATTAGGCCATGAAAGAAAAGAGTCAAGAAGCCATACTATTGAACCATGTTGCTTGTCTTGTCACTTTCCTCTGTGCTGAACCCATTTGAAAAATGTACTTCCTTGGGGCAAAATATATATATGTCAAGTGAAGTACAAGAACAATCAATGACATTTCTAATATTTTACTAGAGTGTACAAGATTTAACAGACACATACCACACATTTTAAATTATGAAATATAAACACAGGCCAGTTTTAATGAAGCAGCATTCCAGATAGGAATCAATTTATTTACAAGGTTTATTAACATGGCAATTCTGTCCTACCAATGTAATTTGGTCAATCTTTCCAAAATAACATTTATGAAACAAGAATATTCGCAGGCAGCCTTTTCACGCAAAATTCCAGAGATTTCAAAGGAATGCCTACGAATTGGACTTATTAAAATGTGAATTAGATTTATATATATTGTTTGGAATGTAGCGGCAATCATCTCTGGGAGGAAGAAATTAACTACATATCTATTTGTAGATATAGGAACAGATATACATACAGACACATACACAGACACATACTTAACGCAGTTACGGGTATAACACTGTAAATATCAACGACAGACTTCACTACTTTGGGTCAACATAATCTTCAACATCTATTTTCTTAAAGCCTGTATGTCTTGTTTTAAGATTCAGAACCACAGATAAGCAGTTCTGCAGTGACAGAGGGAGGTTACTTTCTTCAGCATTTTCAAAGGAAGTCAACTGTCTCTCACAATGATAAAAACTTCAATAGGTTAGTCCAAATCATGAGCTACCTGGGGTTGACAGAAGGGTGTTCTCAGAGACCAGGAAGGGGATCCTAGATAAAGGCCAAACTTTCTCCAGATATTAACACTTCCCCTTGACTAGGAAACATTTCAGAGTAAAAGCATGAAGGGATCCCGTCGTAACCTAGAAAGGGGCAAGTGGGCATAGAACCACAGAAGACAGTGGGGCACTAAGAGATTTACTCAGCACTTAGCAATCTTCATGCAATCCTTCCTCCCTTCCATCTCTATCAGAACCGGTTATCCTATCCACGTCCGAGAGCTGAAGGGTCAGAGAGAGATGTGGGGTCAGAGTGGCTCCCTCGGCATATTCCCTCCCTAAATTTCCCTCTGTTGAGCCCGGATCTCCGTTCTGAACCGACCTAAGAGCTGGTCCAGGGCTGGGAGCCCGGTTGATACCAGCAGCTGCCCATTCCGCACCGACGGTCGTGTGCCCGCGATGGACACTAGACGAGAGCCGCCGCTGTCGGTACCGCCAGCTTTAGGACCCTTCCTCTGGAAACTGGTGACGTTATCCTTGCTGGTTGCCGCCACCGCAGACTCAACACTCCCAGCACCCGTGCCGCAGGTTGCCATGGCCGCCATCTTGGGGCTTCCCGTGTTGACCCAATGGGAACTCTGGGAACTCAGCTGCCAGCCAATCACAGCAAGCTCCAAATTCCCGCCTTCCTGTCCCCTGCCTTGGCTCCCGTAGCCAATAGGACTGAGATTAGTTCTCGAGTCAACCAATTGAAAAGCGCGTTGCTGAAACGTGAGGTCCGCTTAAGGACTGGCGGATTTATGCGGGCCCCAGGTGAGAAAAGCTCATCTGTGTCCTGGTTGAGGGTCGTTCGGGGTTCTTTGGGGCTAGAGGTGGGTAATATTCAACATTTGTCTTGTCTCAAGTGCCTTCATTCACTCTTAGTTAAAAGAAAAGGTTGAGGGAGCGATAAGCCTGACAAGGCTTTTCTAGCAACTGCTCGCAGAAGCTTGCGTCTTTCTCCGTACGGTAGTAAGGAGTAAAGGAGAGAGAACTTTTCCCTGCCCATTTCTCTTCCAGTTTCTGAGAGAAAATTCACTTCGCCTCCTCCACGGTCTTTTTTCTGAGTGGTTTTTATTATATACAAACAGGACAGGAACTGTTAAGTTAATGAATTGCTTGCTGAGAGTCTAGGCTTATTTCGTCAGTGCCGGTAGTAGGAGGATTGGATTTAGACCTTGGAGTGAGCTTTGAGGTAATTTAGTTTCCCTCTGTCTGGAAGAGCAAATGACAAAATGTACCTCTCTGACAGGTCGCCCTGCGAAGCTTTTGTTAATTTTAATTAGTGCTTCTGGAAGTCTTGGAGCGCCTTTTCTTAAGCGGTGTGAATGACAAGTGTTACTCTGACAACCTTGTTCACACATTTAATTGTCGTTTGCTGTTAAAGCAGCTGCAAATGACAGAAAATACTCGATTTCTCCCACCCACCCCCAAATTGATAAGAATTAGATATGTATATGTACTTTCTAGTTATCTGTGAACGTCACATTGAGAACTTAAAAAAAAATTGAAATAGGAATTTTATGTGAGAAAAAATATGGAATTTAAAGCTGTGTCTTGGATTTATATTTTTTCCCTCAAAACAGAGCTGGGGTGGTGAGGTTAAGTTACCTTTAAAGACATGCATGTTTGACAAATGTCTAAAATAAAAAGGACTACCAAATCTTGTCTTTACTATTAAGGTACTGACTTTGAAAGTGATGCTTTTTGAATGCATACAAACCTCATTGAAATTCTTGCTATTGAATTGTTTTAAATCTCAATGACTTATTAAACCTTTTTGGCAATTCTATTTGATAAATCAAAATTAGTATTGATATAAATAGTTACTAGAGTTTTTCAGTTTGGGAGTCCGTTTCCCCCTCCCCCCCCCCCAATATTCAGTAAAAAGAACTTTGCTATTTAACAATACATTAAATAGAAAACTTTGATTAAGGTTTAGATGCTTTGATTTCTAATCCTTCTAAAGACTCACAAATCTTTAAAACATTCAATAAATAGCTGTTGAATATTTACTGCCTGCTTAGACCTAATATCATTTTAGACCTTATTTGAAGCAGTTAAGAATAACACATAGGAAACAGTATAGCACTTAGAAAGTATGTGCTGACTTTATCCTGAAGAAAATAAGAACTATGGAGACCAAAACAAAAAATGCCAAAGCAATCAAATATAGAACATTTCTTGAATATTTTTGCTGCTCTGAAAACTTTGGAGCCCTACAAACATTTGATTTTTGTAAGCTTCTTTACTATGTCAAAGAAATATTGCACCAGTGTTAAACAGGCAAGGATGACTTATTCAATGCTATTGCAATAGGTGAGAGAGGCCAGAAACCAAGGCTAAACTCAATTCTGCAAAGCAGAGGGCAAGAGGGTTTTTAAGTTCTGGAGTATGCTAGTGGAAAAGTAGAGGAGGATGTTAAGTGGAAGTCAAGCAGTGTCTCCTAAGTTTACTGTTGAAGTAAGGTGGAACATGTTCCATCTGAATTCTGTAGGATGAGAAGAAAATCTCGGACCTAGAGTCAGACTGGCATCTGTAAGAACCGGGGTAAGAGGGAGGTCAGATGAAAGGGTAGCATGATCAGATAATAAACCAAAGAATGTTTTAGGCTGAAACCAGCCTCTTCTCTAGGAGGGGTTCTTAAAGAAGAATGTATGCTGGCACAGGGTAAGAATGGTTCTTTGTAGTAAGCCATTTTCCAGAACACAAAGGTTAGGGGATTTCTTAACCTTAGATGTTTTCCAGGATCACAGGGCTCAGAGAAAGTTCAGCATTGTCAGTTATATATTCTCTTGTTTCCTACTCTGTTTATCTCACCCTTTATTTTTCTCAAGGTGATGATAGTGATGCTGTTTGCCTCATTGCTATAACTGAAGAATTATATTCCAACTTTGACTATAATTTGGGAAGCATGACATGTACACATCAAGGCATTCCTGAAATTAGGTTATAACCCTTAGCATAATACTATGACAGAATAAAGTAATCTGTCTTCATTTTTTGAAAAGACAAAACCTTTGCTCCCAAATAATCCCCAACACTTGAATTTAGCAGCATATATAGAATTGAATAGAAATAAATAGTCATGGAAGGGAAGGGTTAAAAGGGCATAATTTAGGTGTGGCATTAATTAATTAATTAATTCAACAGTTATTTAGCACATGCTAAATTCCAGGGAGTCTGCTACATGCTCAAGTTACATAGAGAAAATACTTAGTCTTCGCCATCCTTGGGCTCACAGTAGGTGAGATGAGTGTGCAGATAGGTTAATAAAGAATACTGTCAAACTGCTAGGGAATTTTTTATTTTAGTTATTGTGGTCTTCAGCTCCAGTATTTTTCTTTGGTTCCTTTTTAAAATTTCTGAAATTATTGAGATTCTTATATTCATTCATTGCTTTTCTGATATCTTTTAGTTCTTTCTCCATGTTTTCCTTTATCTCCTTGAACAAATGAAGGCTACCTAACTCTGACTGGAAGAGAGGAGCTTTGGAAAATTTCCTTTAGGAGGAAGATTAGTCTGAGTTTAGAGTGATGTGTGGAAAGAAGGTAAAGGCATTAAAGAAAATTGGAGCAATAACAGACTGAAAAGACTGCCCTGTCAATAAATCTGTTCTCATGCTTCTGTGCAAGTAGTTCTCATGAAGTATGTAGAGTGCTAAGAGAAGAGGAGACTGAAGAAGTTAGGGATAGGTCTAATTATTGTGTTGTTTTTTTAAATTAAATTTATTTATTTGTTTATTTTTATTACAGAAGTTGTGAGCTTACAAAACAGTCATGCACATGTGTGGAATTCCCACACAACACCCTTTCACCAATATACCACACCATTGTGGAACATTTGTTACAGATTATGACATAATGTCATCAGACTGTTGCCACTAACTATTTGGCATATTTTTTCTATAACCCCCTGTTATGTACACAGTACATCTTTGGCATTGATGCAAGAATATTACAGTATTGCTGTTAACTATAGTCCATAGGTTACATTAATTGTATTTTTCACATGCTTCTCAACATTCCCACCGCCCTGCAATAGTGATGTACATCTGTCTAGTTCACAGGACATTCTTTCATTTTGTATTAGCCACAATTATCATCCAACTGTGGGTTTCACTAAGTTATTCAGTCCCTAGATTATTCTCTAGCTCTCTTTATATTGACGTTTACCTCCTTAGACTATCCTTTTCAGCCACAATCCCATTTATAAACCACCTGTTACTCACTATAATGTGTTACCATCAACTCTATCCATTTCCATACTTTTACAGTCAAGTTAATTAAAACTTTGCAGCCCTCCTCTTATCTCCCTAATAATCTATACTCTAGGTTTTAAATCCATGCGTTCTTCTTATTTAGTTCATATTAGTGAGACCATGCAATATTTGTCCTTTTGTGTCTGGCTTATTTCACTTAGCATAATGTCTTCAAGATTCATCCATATTATCATGTGTGTGCCAATTTCATTTCTTCTTACTGCAGCATAGTATTCCATCATATGTATATACCACATTTTGTTTATCCATTCATTGGTTGATGGACATTTGGGTTGTTTCCATCTTTTGGCAATCGTGAATAATGCCGCTATGAACATCCGTGAGCAAATGCCTGTTCGTATCCCAGTTTTCAGTTCTTCTGGATATATACCTAGTAGAGGAATTGCTGGATAATATGGAAGTTCTATATTTAGCTTCCTGAGGAGCTGCCAAACTGTCTTTCACAGAGGCTACACCATTTTACAATCCCACCAACAGTGAAGAAGTGTTCTTATTTCTCCACATTCTCTCCAGCACTTATTGTTTTGTCTTTTTAAAAATAATGGCCATTCTATGCGGCGTGAGATGATATCTCATTGTCATTTTGATTTGCGTTTCCCTAACAGCTAGTGATATTGAACTTTTTTGCATGTGCTTTTTGGCCATTTGTATTTCTTCTTTGGAGAAATGTCTATTTAAGTCTTTTGCCCACTTTTTAATTTTTTTAATTGGATTTTTAAAATTGGATTGCTTGCTCTTTTATTTGTTGAGTTGTATGATTCCTTTATATAGAATGGAAATCAAACCCTTATCGTATATGTGGTTTCCAAATATTTTCTCCCATTGAGCCGGCTCTGCCTTTTCATCTTCTTGACAAAGTCCTTTGAATCACAAAAGTGTTTAAGTTTGAGGCGGTCCCATTATCTATGTTTTCCTTCATTGCTCGTGCTTTCAGTGTAAGGTTTAAGAAACAACCACTGGGGGACAGATGTGGCTCAAATGGTTGGGCATCCATCTCCCATATGGAGGGACCTGGGTTCAATCCCTGGGACCTCCCGGTAAAATAAAAGAAAAATATAGGAGGCGCGTGGGCGCACCCACAGGCTCCGCATGTGGGCGTGTTGCCCCACTCTCCGTACAGGCATGCCAGGCCCCGCCTAGCCACCCAGCAAGATGATGACATAACAGGAGAGTGACACAAAGGGAGAGTCAAGATGAGCAGAAAAAAAAACCCAGAACTAAGGTGGCACAGGTGGCAGAACACCTCTCTCCCACACTGGAGGTTCCCAGGCCGAATCCCCGTGAAGACAGAAGGAGAAGGATGAGAAGAGAGGGCAGGAAACAGACACAGAGAATTGCCCAGCGAATGGACACAAAACAGCAAAAATGGGGTGTGTGTGTGTGTGTTAAAAAATGGATAAAAGGAAAATAAATAAATAAAAAAGAAACAACCACCTACCACCAGGTCTTAAAGATGTTTTCCTACATTTTCTTCTAGGAGCTTTATGGTTCTAGCTCTTATATTTAGGTCTTTGATCCATTTTAAGTCAATTTTTGTATAAGGTGTGAAATAGGGGTTGTGGCAGTTTGGCATTGTTTATGAATTCCAAAAATAGATATTGGATTATGTTTGTAAACTAGTCTGTTCCTCTGGGTGTGATTAAATTATGATTAGGACTTTGATTGGGCCACATCAGTAGGATGTTGAGTCCCTACCCTCTTGGTGAGCAGGGACTGACAGAGAAACCTCACTGTAGAGAAGGGAGGTTGAAGTTTCTTGACCTGGAGCCCCAGAAAGTAAACATGCAGGAGAACAAGAGGAGCTTGGTCGTGAGGAAGAGGTCCAGGGAAGAGAGATGAGCCACTTGCCTGATAGTCTACAGCTGGCCTTGTGGAGAGAGCAGAGCAGCTGAGCCTGGAGAGAAACAAGCCCCGGGAAGAGAGGAAGCCAGGAAGCCTGAACTCTTGCAGATGTTGGCAGCCATCTTGCTCCAACACATGGCAGCAGACTTTAGTGAGGGAAGTAACTTATGCTTTATGGCCTGGTAACTGTATGCTTCTACCCCAAATAAATACCCTTTATAAAAGCCAGTAGATTTCTGGTATTTGCATTAGCACCCCTTTGGCTGACTAATACAGGAGTCCTCTTTCTTTCTTTTGGATACGAATAACCAATTCTCTCAGCTTCATTTGTTGAATAGACTGTTCTGTCCCAGCTGGGTGGGCTTGACAAGCTTGTCAAAAATCACTGACCAGAGATGTAAGGGTCTGTTTCTGAACCATCATTTCAGTTCCATTGGTCCATGTGTCTATCTTTATGCTAGTACCATGCCGTTTTTACCACTGTAGCTAGGTAATATGATTTAAAGTCCAGAAGTGAGAGTCCTCCAACTTCGCTTTTCCTTTTTAAGATGTTTCTGGCTATTCGGGCCTCTTACCCTTCCGGATATATTTGATAATTGTGTTTTCCATTTGCTTAAAAAATGCTGGTGGAATTGTTTTTCAGGATTGCATTGAATCTGTATCTCAATTTGGGTAGAGTTGACATCTTAAGCATGACATGTGCACATCAACACATGTACACAATCCATGAGCATGGAATGTTCTTCCAATTATTTAGATCTTTAAAAAAGTTTTTTTTTTTTTACAAATCCATTATAGTTTTCTGAATACAAGTGCTTTACATCATTGATTAAGTTTGTTCCTAAATATTTGATTCTTTTAATCTCTATTGTAAGTGGAATTTTTTTCCTGACTTCTTCCTCAGATTGCACATTACTACTGTATAGAAGAAACACAACAGATTTTTGCATATTGATCTTGTGTCCTGACACTCTGCTGAGATAGTTTATTAGCTCTAGCAGCTTTTTTGTAGGTTTTTGGGGACTTTCTAGGTATAGGATTATATCATCTGTGAATAAAGAAACTTTTACTTCTTTCCAATTTGGATTCCTTTTTTTTTTTCCTTTTTCTTGCCTGATTACTCTAGCTAGAACCTCTAGCACTGTATTGAAGAAGAGTGGTGACAGTGAGCATCCTTGTCTTGTTCCAGATATCGACAGAAAAGCTTTCAGTCTTTCACCATTGAGTACAGTGTTACCTGTGGGTTTCTAATATATGGCCTTTCTCATGTTGAGAAAATTTCCTTCAATTCTTATCTTTCAGAGTGTTTTTATCAAGAAAGGACGCTGTATTTTGTCAAATACCTTTTCTGCATCAATCTGTAGGATCACGTAGTTTTTCTTTGATTTGTTTTTGTGGTGTATTATGTTGATTGATTTTCTTGTGTTGAACCACCCTTGCATGCCTGGTATAAAACCCACTTGATCATGATGAATATTTCCTTTAATATGGTTTTGGATTCAATTAGCAAATATTTTGTTGAGCATTTTTGCATCCGTATTCATTTGGGAAATGGGTCAGTAATTTTCTTTTTTCGTAATATCTGGCTTTGGTATTAGGGTGATGTTGGCTTCATAGAATGAGTTTGACAGCATTGCTTCTCATTCAGTTTTTTTGGAAGAGCTTGAGTAAGATTGGTATTAAATCTTCTTTGAATGCTTGGTAGAACTCACCTGTGAAACCATCTGGTCCTGGGCTTTTCATTTTGGGGAGCTGTTTGATGACTGTTAAAATCTCTTTACTTTTGATTGATTTATTGAGGTCTTCTGTTTCTTCTAGGGTCAGTATAGGTTGTCCGTATGTTCCTAGGAATTTTTACACTTCATCTAAATTGTCTAGTTTGTTGACGTACAGTTGGTCATAGTATCCTCTTATGATCTCTTTTGTTTCTGTGGGGTCAGCAGTAATGTCCCCATTTTCATTATTTTATTTTATTTATTTGCATCTTCTCTCTTTTTTTCTTTGTCAGTCTAGCTAAGGGTTTGTCGATTTTATTAATCTTCTCGAAGAACCAAGTTTTGGTTTTATTAATTATTGTTTTTTTCTCAATTTTGTTATTTCATTCCTTCTGCTTGCTTTAGGAATAGTATGCTGTTCTTTTTGTAGTTTCCTTCAGCTATGTAGTTAGGTCATTGATTTTAGCTCTTTCTTCTTTTTTAATGTAAGCATTGAGGGCTGTAAATTTCCCTCCCAGCACTGCCTTTGCTGCTTCCCATAGGTTCTGATATGTTGTGTTCTTGTTTTCATTCATCTTGAGATATGTATAGATTTCTCTTGCAATTTCTTCTTTGACCCACTGATTACTTAAGAGTGTGTTGTTTAATCTCCATATATTTGTGATTTTTCTCTTTTTCTGTCTCTTGTTGATTTCCAATTTTATTCTATTATGATCAAAGTGTTCTGTATCATTTTGATCTTCTTGAATTTATTGAGATCTGCTTTGTGACCCAGCATATGGTCTATCCTGGAGAAAGAGCCATGAGCACTTGAGAAGAATGTGTATCCTCTTGTTTTGGGGTACAGTGTTCTGTATATGTCTATTAGGTTTAGTCCATTTATCAAATTATTCAAGCTCTGTTTCTTTATTGATCCTCTGCCCAGATGTTCTAATGCTGAGAGTGGTGTATTGAAATCTCCAACTATTATTAGAGACATCTGTTTCTCCCTTCAGTTTTGCCAGTGTTTGCTTCATATACTTTGTGACATCCTGGTTAGGTTCATATACATTTTTTACTGTTATTTGTTCCTGGGGAATTGCCCCTTTTATTATTGTATAATGTCATTCCCTGTGTCTAATAACAGTTTTACTTTTTTTTTTGTTTGTTTGTTTTTTTTTTTGTTTTTTTTTTGAACATCAGCAAGATGCTGAGTTTTTTAAATTCATTTTTAATTGTGTTAAAATATACATAACATAAAAACAATTTTAATCATTTTAAGTGGACAATTCTTTGGCATTAAAAACATAGACAATACTGTGTAAACAGTTTTACTTTTAAAGTCTATTTCATCCGATATAAGTATAGTTACTCCAGCTTTTTGTTGTTGTTGTTACTGCAAGCGTGGAATGTCTTTTCCCAGCCTTTCACTTTCAATCTGTTGGTATCCTTGGGTCTGAGGTGAGTCTCTTTTAGACAGCATAGAGATGGCGTGTGTTTTCTTATCCATTCCTCCAGTCTCTGTCTTTTGACTGGGATGTTTAATCCATGAACATTCAATGTTATTATTATAAAGACAGTTCTTATTTCACCCATTTTAACCTTTGGGTTTTATCTGTCCTGTTTTATTCTCACCACTCTTTTTACACTTTTAGTTACCTTTACTAATATAATCTTCATTTCTAGACTCTCTTCCAAGCCTCTCTCTCCTGTCTTTTCTTTTCAGGCTGTAGCACTCCCTTTAACATTCCTGCAAAGCCACCCTCTTGGTTTCAAACTCTCTCAGCTTCTTATCTGTGAATATACTAAACTCGCCCTCGTTTTTGAAAGACAATCTTGCCAGATATAAGATTGTTGCCTGGCAGTTTTTCTCTTGCAGTTTCTTAAATATATCATACCATTGCTTTCTTGCCTCCATGGTTTCTGATGAGAAATCAGCACGTCATCTTATTAGATATCCCTTGTATGTTATATATCACTTTTTTCTTCCTTCTCTCAGAGTTCTTTGTCTTTGGCATTTGACATTCTGATTAGTATGTGTCTCAGAGTTGGTCTATTCAGATTTATTCGGATAGCAGTATGTTGTACTTCTTGGACATGGATGTCCTTCTGGAACACCCATGACACATACGTTTGCATGTCTCTTGGCGTCATTTAGTTCCCTGAGACCCTGTCCAATTTTTTTCATTCTTCATCTGTTCTTTTGTATGTTTGCTTTCAGAGACCATATCTTTAAGCTCACTGATCCTTTTTTCTGCCTCCTCAAATCTACTGCTATATGCCTCCAGTATATTTTTTATTTCGTATATTGTGCCTTTCATTCCCATAAAATCTATTTTTCTGTGTATGCTTTCAAATTCTTCTTTGTGCACACCCAGTGTCTTCTTAATATCCTTAATCTCTTTAGCCATCTCATTGAATTAAGGAGTTTTTTTTTTTTTTTTTTT
>JAQZBX010006821.1:0-28697 GCA_029593785.1 Cabassous unicinctus | reverse complement strand
GAAGTAATTGGTACTGTAAGTTGTGGGTCCTGAAGCTGCCCTCTTTGCCCCAAGAACCTATGAAGCTTCTCCCACTTTTCTTCTTTCCCAGGGGTAGGGACAGAGCTGCAGCAATGTATAATAATCCAAGTCATGCAGGCCAAGACCATCTGTAGTTGCCCAGAGAGACTGATGAAACTTCACACCTCTTTCTCCCCTGCCTGGGGCAGGGATGGAGCCAGAGGTGTGGGCAACAATTCCAAAATGATTGTAGTTGCCCAGGTAGACTGACGTAGCACCAACCCCCTTCTTCCCCTGCCAGTGTTGGAGATAGACCCTCCGGAATGCCCAACAATCTAATCTGTGTGGGCCGAATGTGCCTGTAGTTTCCCTGAGAGGCTGAGGGAGTACAGTCCCTTCTGCTCTTTAAGGGGTGGGGATGGAACCACAGGCATCCAGCAGTCCACTCCATGCAGGTCGAAAGTGCCTGCTGTTTCCTGGAAAGACTGAGGAAACACAGCTCACCTCCTTTCCTACTTGGGGGCAGGGATGGAGCTACAGGTGTTCAACTATTCAGTCTGTGTGGGCCAATAGCACCTGCAGTTACCCAGAGAGGCTGGGGATACACCCACCCCCCAACCTATCAGGGGTGGGGGTGGAGCCATAGGCACCCAACAGTCGAGTTTCTGCAGGCCAGAAGCACCTGCAGTTGCCCTGAGAGGCTGAGAAAACACCAGCCCCCTCTTATCATATGGGGGAGCAGGGGTAGATATGGAATCGAAGGCACTCAACAAACCAGTTCATGCAGGCGGAAAGCACCTGCAGTTGACCAGAGAGGCTGAGGAAACAGCTTCCCTCCTGTCCTATGAGTGGGCAGGGATGGAGATACAAGTATCCAGTATGTGTGCACTGAAAGTGCCTGCACTTGTCCAGAGAGGCTGAAGAAACACCAGCACCCTCCTATCCTATGGGGGTGGAGGGGTGGAGATAGAATTAAAGGCACTCAACAAACCAGTTTGTGTTGGCCAACAGCACCTGTAGTTACCCAGAGAGGCTGAGGGAACACAGTCCTCTCCTATCCTATTGGGGTGCAGAGATGGAGCCCCAGGTATCCGAATATTCAGTCTGTGCTGGCCGAAAGCACCTGCAGTTGCCCAGTGAGGCTGGTGCTGGTCCTCCCTGTTTCTTCCCTGCCAGAGGTGGGGCTAGAGCCTAGGCTAGGCCTGCAATCTGTTCTGGGTGGATAGAAGCCAGTCCCTACTGTCACTGTGATTTTCAGTTAACCCCGCTTACCCTCATGCCAGGGGTGGAGTTAAAATGGCAGCTACTGGCCTCTTTCTGACTTGGACAGGTTCAAACTTCAGCTGTTCTTAGGATTATACTTTAGCCAGTCAGATTTACTTATCAGTAGCTGAGGTGGGTGATCAACTATATATTTCTCCCCCATTTTGGGGAAATGGAGCCTTAAACTCCAGCCATGGAATAGCTCCTGAGGCGGATTGCGCCGCCAGTGGAGCATGGACACTGGCCTCTTCAGCGTGGAGTGCTCTACTCATGAATCCTCACTGCAGTTGGGCAGTCTTCTCCTTCCATTCTTTCAAGGATATTTCAGGATGCTCTTCTGGTCTCCTGGGCCACCCAAACAGTGTTTTAGATAGCTCTGTTTAGATTACTAACTGCCCTGTAGGATAAGCTGACTCATGGAACGCATTATTCAACCACCATTTTCTATTGTTTTTTAAGATTGTGGATTCTTTTTTTCCTTAATGATATGGGAAATGAGAAACCATTGAAGAGTTTAAGTAAAGGAGTGAAATGATGATCATATTTGATTGTTATGGATTGGCCAAAAGTGTGCTAAAAGAAAATGGATTGGCTAAAAGTGTGATTCGGATACACAGAACAGGATGAATTAGGAGAGTATGATAAGGGGGTAGAGGTTGAGGGGAAGAGCCAAAGGTGACTATCAGACTATCAGGTTTTTGCCATGAGTAGCTTTGTAGATAGTGAAGGATAGGGAATAAAGGAGGGTAGCAGAAATTTTGTAGTTGTGGTGGTGGTGGTTTTGGGGGGTGGGAGACAATAAATTGCATTTAAAAAAAATTCTTTGTATTTTATTTTGACTTATGGCATTGATATTACTGTTGGAATTAGACTTAATTAATTAACTGAAAATGATATAGCATATTTTTAAAGCTGATTTTTTTCCCCACCACTGCTTAGAAAGTTTTAAATCCTTCATTTTACAGCATATCTGGGCTATACCTTGGGTGGGGTTGGAGTAGATATGGGAGGGAGAATTGGTGGATAACTGTTTGACAACTGCTGCAGTTTCTCTCTGTCTCTCTGTCTTTACATATTTTAGAATGAGAAGAAAAATGAACTGAGAATAAACTTTGGGGAACATCAACTTTAAAAGCTGGAGAAGGGAACAGAAAGTACAATAAGAATTGTACTTTGATTCAGTTATAATTTTTTTTTCTTTTTTACTTTAAGGGCAGATTTGCTGGAGTAGTAGACTTAGAATTCAAATAATTGTGTTTAGAAGTGAATGGCAAGTGAGCTTGAATATTCTACAAAAGTAGACCATTTTCCGTTTTGTGACCATTTCCCATTTGCTATGAAGGGAGAGAATGGGATATGACAAAGCTTTAGGGAAGGTTGTTTGTTGTTGTTAGAGAGAATTAAGTTACAGGAAAGAGTTTGTAAAAAATGATAAAGATAAGTAACTGAAGGATGTAGGAGTAGAACACAGAGCATCTCTGAGGGATCAGTATTAGAAAGGAGATAATTCAATGGCTAAAGGGTGTAAATAACCATACAGATCTTTTTCTTCCTTTCTGCCCTTAAATCTTGAAGTCAATTGAGAGCATCTTCACTTTTCATTCTATATTTTTTCCTTCATCCATTAGTTCAGTTACCATTTGTATACCAGTGACAACGTGTTTCTAGTTCAGACCCCTTCTTTGAATTCCAGAATGATAAATCCTGTTACTTACTTTACCTGTCTCTTGGTTGTCTTGGTGGTACCTCAAACTCATCATGTTCCAAATCGAACCTCCTCTGGTGTTTTATATCTTGAGTTTATCCTGTTTGGGGTTCGTTGCACTTCTTGAATGTGCATATTCATGTTGCTCATGGTTTTTAGGTCAGGAAAATGTCCACAGCCATCATCAAGGCAATGCTTTATTCCTGAAGACCAGCTGCTGGCGATCCTTGGCTCCTCTGTCATATGGCAAGGCACATGGCGGCACCTGCTGTACTCTCCTTTTCTTCATGGTTTTGTTGATTTCAGCTTCTTGCTTCCATGGCTTTTTCTTTCATGTCTGAATTCATTCCATTTATAAAGGATTCCAGTAATAGGAATAAGAACCATCCTTAATAGAAGATTAATATATCAGAATTTGTTTTAGTTGCAGTCAAATTAATGATAATTATTAGAGTCACCATAGTCTCAATATCATACATTCAAGTCAAGCTTCTTGTGTCATTTTGCCAGAAGAGAATTGTAGGTACAGTTTTACATAGTATTTATGAAATTTCAAATAAATGAAATATTGATATATTAATCATAAGTGATATTATTACATAAATATGTAATTATATTTAAATTTGAAGGGTTTATATGTTCTTTTAATGGCAGAAATTTGTTTTTTGATGCAGATACTGAAAAGTCACATGCAAATACATATAAAGCAAACTTAACATTTCAAATAAAAGTAGAGATAAAAACATTTTTTCTCAGTTATAAGAACTGACTTAGAATTATTATAGCTGAGTATGAGCCAGACTTTGACATTCTAGACAGTATTAAACATAATATAATGCCATGCCTTTGTCATATTATAACTGGTGTTAGTGTTTCCTACAGTATCATATGCATTCATCATATTGAGTAAATAAATATCTGAATAACTAGTCTTACTGAAGTAGTCATTGACTACTTCTCTGCTGCTTCTGTTTTTCTCTATAACAAGTCTGCTTAAAATTAATGTTCTTAAAAGTAACCTCAGATATTTAAGCTGACCTCTAGAAATGAATAAGTTATATCTTTACTGTTCCCTGCAAATTTGTCTAGAAGAGTTTTGGTATAGCAGAAATGTATGTGGTTGGCCTATCACCTGCTCCTTTAACTCATTGACAGTTCCCTATAGCTGGATTTTTTTGTCTTATAATCTATCATTTTATCTATTTACTTTCCTTTCTACTTAGATTCCCTGGTGGAGAAAGTACTTTACTATTTTGTATTGTTTTTAAAGTCATTTTATCCAGAGTGTCATCAAATATCTGAATTCTGAGTCCCACTGACCCACTAACGGGAAGATGCACCTTAACAACTGAGAGACATCTGGTATATTATATACTAATTCAACCCAGCATGAGTGAGAGAACTCTTCACCTAATATAATTTTGATTTCCTGCTTTAGGAATCCGGAAACTATGGATCACGCATGTATGCTTTGAGACATGCTTTAGGTGTGTTTTTCTGGAGGCCCTGCAACTACCCTAAAAATTCAATGTATTGTAAAACAAACCTATGGTAAGTGGGTTCCCCCCCCCCTTTTTCTTGTCAATTACACGAGTGAGTTAAGTATTATGAATGTTGTAATACTGCTCCCTGCTGGACATAGTTAATTTTCTAAAGTTGGCACTTAATAAATGGGCAAATAACTAGTTAGTTGGACTCAGTAGGAGGGGATCATTGGCTCCATTCACAAAAACAACGGTCTACAACAAAATCAATTCCATTACAAGAGTGCTATACCATTGCCATTATGTTGATACCTGGAGTGTGATGAAAGTGCTAATAGTCTTGCTTCTAAATTTCACTGATTAGTGGCATCTAAAAGTTATAATAAGCATATATTCAAGGATACTTGTAGATAGTGTACCTTTTAGGATTTCCTAAATTGTGTGTGTTTGTGTTTTAACGTGTTAGTGTACTATTATTATCTCTTTTGATGATAGCAATCCTCTTGTACTTTTGTCTTCTAAAGGAAATATTTAAAACACCTTCAGTATAACTTAAATTAGATATTGTGGGATCTGTTTTGAATGGGTCATCCCATGTTACATTTTATATAGTGGACTTTAAGTGAAACTTATTTTAAATATTCACCCTATAATCAATCTAGCTACCATGCTATCTCGTACACACATTTTAAAATGTGTAAGTTGAAAGTGTGTTACTTCCTACTTTTGAGCTAATACATACTTTTTGTAGCTCAGCCTTTATAAAATTATAACCTGGATGTAATTTTGAATTTTTTCTGAAAGTAAGCTTACATTTTCTTGGGAAAAAAAAAAGACAAAGTGATGAAAACAACATTTATTGACTAAGGAAAGATCTAGCAGGATGACTGATCATATTATCATTTAGTGTTTTATTGAAATACATTCAGATAACATACAAATCTTCCAGAGTATACAATCAATAGCTCTCAATCACAGAATTGTACATTCATCACCACATTCTATTTTAGAATATATTCATTGCCCCCAAAAGAAAAACCTGTACCCCTTAAACACCCCCCCATTTTTGACATTTATGGTAACTTTGTTATAATTGATGAAAGAATATTAAAACATTACTTTTAACTACAGTCTATTTTGCATTAGTTGTATTTTTCCCATATACCTCCCTGTGGTTAACACCTTGCAATAGAGACATAAAATTGTTCTAGCTCATGAAAGAACATTCTTAAATTTATGATTAACCAGAGTCATTGTCCACACAGTGATACTTGTGTTATACACTCCCATGTTTTTTGTTTTATGTGTTAATTAGAAAAGGTGTAGGTTTACAGAAAAGTCACAGAAAAATTTTTGTTGCAATTGGGAAAAGAATATTAAAATATTATAGTCCCTCCATTTCAAATGATGAAAAAAAAAATGGTATTACTGTTAACTATAGACCATAAGTTGCATTAGTTGTATTTTCCCCATATATCACCTTATTTTTAATACCTTGTAATAGTGACATACATTTTTTCTGGTTCATGTAAGAACATTCTTCTGTTTGTACTAGTAAGCACATTCCTCATCCACCACCAAGTTCACTATGTTATACAGTCCCAAGTTTATCCTCTAACTTTCATTCTCTTATCAATTACAACCTTAGACGATCCCTATAAGCCACTATCACATCTGTAAATCAGGGGTGTTAATTATACTCACTATAATGTATTACCATCATTTCTATCCATTTCCAAACATTTACAATTAACCTTACTAAAAATTCTGCAGAAATTAAGCATCAGCTCCCCCTGCTCAAACCTCATTCTATATCCTAGTAACCTGTACTCTAGGTTTTAACTCCATAAATTTATTCATTGTATTTAGTTCATATTAGTGAGACCATACAACATTTGTCCTTTTGTGTCTGGCTTATTTCACTCACCATAATGTCCTCAGGGTTCATCCATGTTGTTATATGCTTCCGACTTCATTTTTTCATACAGCTGGATAGTATTCCATCTTATGTATATAGCACATTTGTAGGATAACTGATCTTACAGACTTTAAAGGCCTGGTATTTTTTTTGTAACCATTGGGTTACAAAAATTCACTCTTATAATTGTGGAGAACTTGACATAGTAACTTGTTTATTATTAAAATATTGTAATAACAATTAGAAATGTAAAGGAATAAGTAAAATTGTTTGCAAAAAGAGGAACCTCTCCTCCTTCTCTATAAGAATATATTATTTCAGAAAATGTCATTTTAAACTTTTTAATTATAAAATATAACATGATATAGAAACATCAATGTATAGAAAAGTGAATAATTATAAATGAAGCATCCATGTGACCATAGGTCATTGCTGGCATCCCAGAAACCCCCCAATAGAGTCTTCCTTTTCTTTAGAGATAACTAGTATCCTGACTTTTGTGGTAATTTTTAAATATAATTGTCTATATAATTTTATCACTGATATATACATTCCTAAGCAATATGTTTATTTTTGGTCACTTTTTAAAGCTTATGGACTTATAAGTATTCTTTCTTCCTTTACTCAGCATTAGGTTGTTAAGATTCATCCTTGTAATTGCATGTAGTTTTATTTCATTCATTTTCATTATAATATATTATTTCTTTAAATGAATATACCAGAATATATGTATCCATTCTGCTGTTGGTGGACGTTTGGATTGTGTCTAGTGTTGGATATCAAGATAATTGATTATACTGGTATTTAATATGACTATAAATATTACATGAGAAATTTGTTATATCTGGATAGTAGCAAATATTAAATATTGGGAAAGATTCTGGACTGGTTATAATTTCTTTTACTCTTAAGTTTTAAAAATATGGTAAACTGACATATAGTTTGTGATAGTTTAGGTATAGTTCTGCATGAATTCAGAAAATGGATAATAGATTCCAGCCAACCTAATAGAACTTTTAGAGTAAAAATTCTTTCATCTTAATTTTTATTAGGGATCTATGAAGTAACTTTTATTTTATTAGCAAACTCATTCTGTTCACTAAAGTGTTATGTTTTCTATAACTTCCTTACTTTATGGATGAAAAAACTAAGGAAGGTTAGAGACTGAGTCACTTGATCAAGCTATTTAGTGAGTTGGAGCTAGAAATTAGACCAAGCTGTCTACTTGGCAATCATAACTTAAAGAAAACAAAGTGAAATCTGGACATTTTCTTGAATATGTCCAATCATGTAAGAGGAAATTTGCCTGAATAGCATTCAGAAATTGTCAGATATTCCTCTGGTTGATAACCAAGAACTGGCTTTAGCACAGGAAGTTGTCTAAATGTGTTTAAAGCCCCCAAAAGTGTTATTACACCATATCACAGTTCATCTAAAAGGCAGCCATATTCTGAGTGAGAAATTTTACTTTGAGTAATTCTTCCTTCATTGGGGTATTAGCGAATGGTGTAGTCCTCATCTGTTAATTTTCTGGAAAATTTAATCTTACAATTTTGTGTGCCAAATTTTGTTTTATATTAATATTTTCCTAAAATGTTTCTAAGATATAAAGCTTACTTCTCTGTTTTCTTAAACAGAATAAACTGAATATAAATTAGTGTTTTTTTTGTGTGTGAAGCATCATGGTTGTTTTTGCAAACTTCAATCATATCACAGAATTAAAATAAAGTGATTTCCTCAGGGACTGTTATACTATGTAGGACTGTTTTCTCTATATTGTCCTAAACTGATCATCTTGTGTGCCCTGGGTGCTACTTGTGATGTGTGTGTTTGCTTGGCTTTGCTTTGTTTTGTTTTACCTTTGTTAGGTAATCCATGCCTTTTCCTGTCAGTGTATTCTATTGACACTAATAGATTAAAGTCAAAGCATTTGCCTAACGTTTACTTTGCTTGAGTGAAAGCCTAAGTATTCTTCTGCTTCATCTATTGACTAAAGGTGTAGGATGTGTAGCAGATTAAAAAAAAATTTTTTCAGGGTCAGCAACTGGGCTAGCCACTTTGTTTCAGGATATTGCGATAATCTTACAACTGATTTCTGAATAATTGGAATGCAACATAGATTACATGTACAGGTATATCCTTTTTTGGGGAATAAAAATGATCATTTTAAGTGTTACCTTACAAAACAGATATAGGCATACTGAAACTGGATTCCTTACCTTAAGGATTCCTTCAAATAAAAAGGCTAATGTTCTAAAAGTGGTTGTTTCCTAATTATTAAATATTTGATGGAATGGGACTGGACATTGAAATAAAAATGTTAGATGACATTGCCTATTAAAAGTGGCAGTCATCAAGATTAAATCACGTTTGAAATTATAGCTTTTTGAAGCAAAATATTAGAGAAGTAACAGAATTGGTTTCAGGAAAACATCCATTTAAGAGTCAAATGCATTTGACTACTTACTCAATTATAAACTTTTGAATATGAAGCTTTTTAAAAAATTGGGGAGGGCATGGGGGACATTTGTTTTTGGATCTTAGGAGATATTGGTAAGAAAAATAGACAGTTCCTAACCCAGCACATTCAGCATCAATATGATGATTTCTAGTGTCAGTGAGATTTCTTTTATTTGAAAATTCATCTGCTTTTAAACTTGATAAGTCAAGAAATTTTACGTATGCATTCGGAGAAAAATAAACAAAAAGCTCCATGTAGCTTGCTGCACTGAGAACATCTTTGAGAATTGCCTTAAAACAAACTATTTTAGAAGTAGAAAGAGAGGAATAGCTTTTCCAGAAGGATACATCTGCTAGAGATACAAATTTACACAAACCCTATTGAGAAACAAATTGGCAATTTCTAAAAAAAGACCAATACATTTACCTTTCAACACAGTATTAATTCTAGGGATATATTACAGATATTCTCATGTACTCACAAAATAACATATATATGAGATTTCATTGTAGATTTGTGTACAGTAGCAAAAGATTGATAACACCCCTTAAATCTCTCAGGATACTAGTTAAATAAACTATGGCATATCTACATAAAAGAATGAGGATGTTGTCTATGTGCAGATTTGGAAAATTTTTGAGCATACATTGTTATTTGGAAAAAACAGGGTTCAAAACATAATGAATAGTAAACACTTTGTGTGTAGAAGTAGGAGGGACATAGAAATATATATTCCTATTTGCTTATATTTGCATTCAGAAAATATGGAAGGGTATACAAAAACTAAGAAAAGTAGTTTCTCATGAAGGGGTTGGGAGGAAAACAGGGTAGATGGGGACTTTAATTGCATATCTTTTTTACTATTTTTAATTTTTGAATCTGTGAATGTGTTACTAGTTTAAAATCATTTTGTTTTATTTATAAATCTAATGAGAGAGAAAGAAAGGGATGAGCCTGCTATATTTACCGTAAAATTAGCTGTTTTTATTCTTTTATCCCCAGATCCTGGTAGATAGTAAGCACCTAATAAATATTTGTTAAACAAATAAATACCTGAGCTCTATAATCTTTGGATGATTTCTTAAAGCATCTTTTCAATATGAAAAAAAAAAAAGTGATGGTAACTCACATAGTGATTCCAGTATAAAAATAAGAGGAAATATTTAAGTGGAAGATAACATGATATGAATAGTTTAGCTGATTACCAGATTATCATGAAATTTCATTTAATTTGTATGATATTGATGATGAGAAGTAAATTTTGTTTTCTTTAATTTCACTGAAAAAGTGAAATGAAAATTTTCAAGGGGTATCTATTGAAGTAATAAGCTTTCATGATTGACAAATGAAGGTTTATGAAATTTGAGAAGAGAGTAATCACAAATATGTATATTTTTAGTACTCTCTCCTCATCTTCTGTGCTACTTTAGTTTCCCACACAAGGGCAAAATTTCAGTTCTGTGACTGTTTTGGAAGCTTTGTCTTAACTGCTGCAGCAGCAACTACTCCTGGCACAAACACCAGTTATCTCTGAAAATATGGCACTGTTGATTGGTATCATAAGATCCCTCTTTCTTCCTGTTAAATGTTATGTATATCAGTTATCCCTAAATTTCCTATTACAGTGATTTTGACTACCTTTACATATCCCATTTTTGCATGTAAAAATGTCTTTTTAAAAGAGCTTCAAACTAAAATATATGTACAAAAAAGATCACATTTTAAATGGCTGGCTCAATGAATTTTTTTTTTTTTTAAAGATTTATTTTATTTATTTATATTTTTATCCCCCCTTGCTGCTTGTGCTGGCTGTGTCCATTTGCTGTGCATTCTTCTATGTCTTCTTGTCTTGCTTTGATGAGTCATCTTGCTGCACCAGCTCACGGCACGGCGCGGGCCGGCTTGCCTTCACCAGGAGGCCCGGGGAATCAAACCCTGGGCCTCCCATATGGTAAACGGGAGCCCAACCAATTGAGCCATAGCCGCTTCCTCGCTCAATGAATTTTTCACAAACCAAACATGCCCATGTAACTAGCACCCAGATTAAGAAAAAGAATTTTATCAGCACTCCATAAGATACCTTCATGCTACCTTCCAGTCACTATTTCCCCTCCTTCCACTGACTTTTAATAAGACGATTAATTTTGCTTTGTTTTTGGCACTTTATATATGAAATTATACAGTATATATATGTTTTGTGTGTGGTTTCTTTGCTCAACATTAGATTTTGAGATTCATTCACATTGTTGCATGTGGTTGTAGTTTCTTCATTTTCCTTGCTTGCTGCATTCCATTTTGAGAATATATCAACTATTTTACCCACTCTACTGAGAATGGACATTTGGTTGGATTCCATAGAATGTTACTACGAACATTCTAGTATACATCTCTTAATGAATATATGTACGTGTTTCCTCTGCCGATATATCTAGGAATGAAATTACTGGGTCATACATATGTATATGGCCAGCTTTAATTAATACAGCAGTTTTCTCAAATGGTTGTACCAGTTTACACTTAGTAATATATGAGAGTTCTAGTTGCTCTGTCTTTTCATGAACACTTGATTTTTACCCCCATTTTTTTCATTTTTCCAATTCTGTTGGGTATAAAGTAGTAAACCATATGGTTTTAATTTATAGTACCCTGATGATTAATGAAGTTCATTTTTTTAATATGTATATTGGCTATTTGGATATTCTCTTTTGTGAAATGCTTGTTTACTTCTTTTGCCCATTTTTCTGTTGGGTTATGTTTTTTCTTCTTGATATGTAAGAGTTCTTTGTATATTCAGAATAAGTCCTTTATGGTATATAGGTATTGCAAATATGTCTCCCATTCTGAGTGTTGCCTTTCACTCTCTTTAATAGGGCCTTTGATAAACAGAAATTTGTGATCTTAAAATAATTTAGTTAATCATTGATGTTTAGTGCTTTTGTGTCTTAACAAATATTTCATTATTCCAAGGACATGATTATGTAATATGTTTTTCTCTTAAATGTGATTGTTTTACCTTTAGATCTTCAATCTTAGAGTGTCTTTCCATGTTAGGCAGTTTTGCTATGCTTTTTGGACTCAATCTCCATCTGGAGGCAGAGGAGGTGACCTTAGGTTAATTCAAGGATGAATTTCTGGGATGGAAAAATAAATGTTATGATTTTCAGTATTTTTAACAATGCCAGGCATTCATAAAAATGTCTATCAATGAAATATAAAATTTTGTAAAGTATTTACAGATACAATCCCAGTTGGGCTTAGTTTACCTCTGTTAAAGTTTAGGATATTTAAATATACATTTTTTTTAATTGATGGAAAAATGAGTTTTTATTTTGTCACCAAAGTAATATGAAATGCTAGCTATTATATTTGAAATTTATTTTTAGAAGCTTCTTTTAATTTATTTTTATTTTAAGTATGGTTATCCATTTGTGTACAAATTATAGACATTTATAAGGCCTTCAAATATACTTCTCAGGGTTCAGAAATGTTTTCACTATATATTAGTATTATGTGCTTCATTTTCACATTGTAGAAAAAGTGTTTTTACATGCTCTGGTATTTTAGTTTTATTTTGCAATAATGTAATTACAATTTTGTGATTACTGTATTATTTAATTTTGCATTTATATTTTGTAATGAGAGTAATTACCTATTTTTAAGTGTATTTTGTCTCTGATAACTGTACTGAAATTGAAGAAAGGTGATTGTACTTGACTCTTCAATAAACACATATATTTTTCACTTGTCAACATTGTTTAGTTTAAGCATCAAATTAAACATTATTTTATCCTGACTTACATTTTAATTCATGCATTTAAAAACTGAAATTCAGATAAAAGATAGTTTCAAAATAAATTCAGTATATTATTTATGAGTGAAGCAACACATTAGCATTGGGTTCACAATAGATCATATCGCTTTTATTCCATCTTACAAGCTTAGCAGCACAAACAGAATAATCAACATATTATTTGGCTGTCATCTGCTGAACAGAAACCAGAGATCACAAGGAGGTTTTCCCTAGCTGTGGTGATGGCCTTTTTGTTCCAAGCCCCCATCTGGGAGGGCCATGGTGTGTTATCATATGGAACGCGGGGTTTTCTGTAATCTGCTTAGCTGCACTACAGTTTGAATCTTCATTCCATGTTTATGTAATTTATAATTTTAATGAGACCATGGCTCTTGTGGGCTTTGAAATATATTAAAAGCTCTTTTGTGCATATGCTTTTGTTCTTGCTTAATAGGCTCAGTGTATTTAAAACTGATGAATTTTTATTCATGAATTTGGATGTCTGGGGATTAACTTAGACTGAATATCATTGCACTCATCTATTGATGGTTAGAAAGTTTTTTTGTTATTATTCTGTTTTGCCTTAACTTTGTTTGCACACGCGCGAGCATACATGAATCTTGTAACCAGAAAAGGAATGAATTTATGTAATTTTCAAAGGCTTGGAAAAAGTGGCATGGCCAGGTCAGAAAGAATTGATTTAAATTTTACCCATTTTATTTATTGATAATTTGTTATAAAATTGATCTTTTATATTTTTCAGTAAGTTCCAAAATATACTAAATGCCTCAAATTTCTACAACTATTACTTATTATGTATTTTAAAACTTTGAATATAAACAGTTATGCAGCACAGTAGGAAAAAAACATAGACCTTTCTAGATCCAAACATGTTTTTTTAAGTTTCTAACTGTTGAGCTCAGTGAAGGGTAATACACAGACCTCACTAGTCTTTTATGAAGTTGCTCAAGATGGAAGTTTTAACAAATAGATATTTGCTGACCTAAAACAATTTTTTGTTACTATAAAACAGCATTCCTTTTTGGTACATGATGGTCAGCAATTTGGCAGGTCCCCCTTTTCCCTACCACTACCCTTAATCTAGAAATATGACAGACTTAAATAAAAGTATTTTATACTTTCTTTACTAAACGTATATTTCAAATTTGACACTGGAATGTTTGTTTTTCCGTAATAACCCTCTGCTTCAGTATTTTTATTAGTTGTACAACTTCAATTAGCTTAGAAACATATTGAAAATGTATGAACTGTTAAAGCAGTGCCATCCAATAGAAATATAGTGTGAGTCATATTTTATTTTACCCAGTGTATCCAAAATACTAGCTTTTCAACATTAATAAATATAAAAATAAAATATTTTAGTTTCTATTTTTGCATGTATACTAAGTCTTCAAAATCCAGTGTATATGTTATAGCACATCTCAATTTGGAACTAGCCACATTTGAAGTGCTCAATAGCCATATGTGGCTAGTGGCTACCATATTGGACAATGCAGTTCTAAAATATTATATATATTATTTATATTATGTATAAATTACATAAAATATTACACATAACATACTAAGCAAGGTTAAAAAAGGTGATGTATTATGTAGTTGAAGTTATATACAGTGTTTTTTTAATAGTTTTGCCACTGATGTCATTGGTATATGTCTGCCTGTTTAATGCACAAAATCAAAATTGTGACACCTGACTCCTAAGCACTTAAGCACTATTATAAAAGCATGCTTAAAGGTATTGTGATGATGAGATAATAGCTAATGTAAAAATGTTATATGTTCCTCAACAATTGTAGGCAAATCAAACTTGTCAAATAAACCATATTTTAAGTACATCATGGAGCTTAATTTTATGAGAATCCCATAGCAAATCTTAATACTTTTTTTAAAGCTGAAAACCCCTTCTATTCATGTCTTCAGAATTTTTGTGGACAGGTGTTTGTGAAAATGTATATGAATCTCTCTTTTCATAAAAATTTGTGTAGCGCTGGTATGTCTGTAAACATCTTGGGAGAAAAAAGTTGAATATAAAATATTGTTCTTTAAATATCTTTAATATTCTTTACATTAAGAAGCTCTGTATATATTCAAATGTGAGAAAAGATTGCTTCAGTGATGTGTTTTAATAATACGTAGTTACGAATTTTAAAACCTTGAATCACAATTGATGTTCATTGATTCAAATATTTTAAAGTATACTTATAAAATGATCAAGGTGATTTGCATAAAATATTGCGACTGTACATTATAAAAAGTGATCTTTTTTCTCATATATGGTCTTTTTCTCATATGTAATTGACCTTCTTGCCTAAGTATGGTTTAGAGGAAATGCTATATGTTCATGAGATCTCCAGATTTTTCACCTTTTCTAAATTAACTTTTATGTAGGCATTGGCTGATGTTTATTGTATTTTTTACTCAAATTTTTATTGACTTCTTGTGCCTTCTGTATTTAAATTGTTGGCACAAAATGTTAAACTATCCTTTAGACAATAACTCTAGTTTCTTGGAGATGATAAATCCATCCATTGATTTCCTAATTTTATTATGTACACAGGCAATTGTAATCCAAGATTACAGCAAACAAAATGTTAATTTCTAGACATAATCTATGTACATTTCAATTACAGAGCATGATTGTTACAGAAGCACAGAATAAAAAGGAGTAACATTGTGTTATCCTCACAGGAGCTGTCAATAAAAGATGTAATAGGGGATTTAGGAATCTGGAAATGGCCAACTAATTTATGTGAATCTATTTTATTTCAGCTAGAAAGACCAAGCTTTTTTTCGTCTGCACTGCATATTGCAGAGCAAAGACTGTCTATAGAAAACCAGGCGGCTGCATATGGATAGTCCCTTGATATCATTCACTTGCTGTGTAATCTTATTATGCAAAGTTCTAATCTTCACCTAGAATGAATGCCTCTGGGTCAGAATATAGTCATATCAGGGTTTTTGAGGTCATGTTTTGTGATCCTTAGCTTATTCTTCTAAGTAGGGCTGGGATTTAAAGGGTATTCCCTAGTCACTAGCAGAGATAGACAGCAGAACCTGCTGCCTTTTTGGAAGACAAGACCAACATGAGGTCCCTGGTAGGATTAAACTTGATTTGTAGCTGTAGGATTTTTTAACAGATGTATTATTGGACAGGGAATAGGGGGCCACCAGCACAGCAAAATTGAATCATGACTGGCATTCTCAGGAGTTTGTTGCCTGCTAAAACAGCAGCTGCATGTGGATTTGACTTCTTTCAGGTGAAGCAACTTCCAGTCATTTGGAAAGGATGGGATGAAAAGGAACCTTGGTGATAATTTTGATGTCTGCAAGATTTAGTACCAGTGTAATGGGATTATTGGTAACACCTTCACTGCAGAAAAAGCCACCTGGCGCTTTAACTGGCAGCAGCTGAGAACTAATCCTTTCCCATCTCTTGGATGTCATTCATGAAGCTCAAAGGGATTTCTACCCTGCTAACTGTGATTAATTTTATAAACAACAACAACAAAAAAATCAGGTGATCAAGGCAAAGAATATGCTTTTTAAAATTATTTATAATCTGTAGCCTTATTATAAGCAATGTAAGACATAAATTACTAAGACTTGTATAAACTATAAACTATGAGTTAAAATTTATTAAACTGTTCAGATAGAAAAGTGGTTTAATATGTTTTATACTTTTCCCAGTTAAGTATGGCATGAAGTATTGGCAAAGATTTATATTTGATATTAAATATTAATAAGTTTTATGTTCTTTTGGGTATAAGACCATTATCAATAAATTAATCAAAATTTCTGTAGATGTAAGGAATTGAAATAATTTGTCAAACATTTTACTGTTTATGTCTGCTTTGATTCCTGCTGATAAAAATGTTTTAGTGAACTAAAAACATTTAATAGCCTAAATATATATGACACATATTTTGGTAATTAAGGTAATGCTAGCTCAAACTGCTGATGAAAAAGGGCTCTTGTGAGAGTGTACGATCTTAATATGTAAAAGTTCTAAAATTGTAATAGCAATTCTGAGTGACTAATTTTTTAAAATCCGTGATTCTTAGTCAAGTTTTTCTTTAGCCAATGGGGGTTTCGTTATTTGCTCTAGAATCAATGCTTTATTGAATATTTTTAGCATTTTATTTCAACTAAAAACTTTATCAAGTACTTTGTTTAAAGGTGTTAATTATTTTAATATTCTTCTCTTACCCACTCCAGAATAAACTGAGAGAAAATGACATGAAATTATCCCATCAGTCACCCAAACAGTATGCAACATAACTGCCAAGGCTAGAAAAGATAATTAGTGTTGTCAGTGTTATGATCCTAGAGTACTTAATTTAAAAATACTTATTCATAGAACTTGATTTTTATCTTATTTTTTAATTTGGTATCTTTATATTTAAAAATAGATTATAAAACCTCAGTCTTAGAGTTTTTAAGCTTTAAAATCTTAACTAAATATAGGTGACTGAAATACTTTTGAAATTTTAAGAATAAGATATAATCGCCCATTTTATGTATGATTCATTGATTTTCTTGAAGCCTCTGTTGACATATAGTACATTTTATTCTTATCCGTATAAAGTCTTTAATAGAAAATCAATCAATAAACTATAGCAAATTTATATAGAAGAGTTCTTTCATCAGACTTACCTAGGAAATTTACTGCTTTTCTTGAGTTTTGGTTTAACTGGTTTCAGGCTATTGTATTCCAAAATATGTTTCTTCATTTGTTACCGTATTTTAAATTTTAAACGGATGAATGAGAAAGCTTAACATTATTTCTGTGAATTGCATTATGTTAACTTATAAAGATTTCTTTAACCTTCTATTTGTATTTTTACAATTTGAAAAAAACTAGTAAAATGAAAGGACTATCCATGAAATAAACAGACTGATCTTTTTTCTTATTCTTATAATACTTGTATTTTAAATCTAAAATATTTGGTTTATGTGTAATTTTAAATTAATTTGACAGGTAATTTAACTCAGGATAATTTTTTATGCTAGTGAATAGTGTTATAAAGTAGTTTTCCTTTCAAAACAAAATGTCTGAAAACTTTTATTAAATGTGGTCTCTCTTTACTTTTCTGCTTTTTAATTCAGCTATTTACTGAATGGCTCTTGAGATTTATTAATTCTTGAGAGTTAGTGTTTTTTCCTCCATCTTCAGCATTATTTTGATTTTATTAGATATGGTTATTTCCTTGGAAAGTCCCAAATAAACTTCTGAAATAGATAGAAGGACCATATAGTGGTTGGGGAAATATTGGTGGATGGAATGGGGTGGTTTGGGTGTTTCATTCTTTGGAAGCTAGTACTTGATCTAATTAAAAGTGTCAACTGCTTATGCTTTATGAATGTGAAGTGAATTTGTATTTTGAATATATATGTAAAGTGAACTTGATTTAAAATAGCATTGAATTAATTAAATACATTGAAATATTAGCATTATAAGGTTCATTTGATGATAAAAATTAATAGAATTATCCCAAAGTTAACATTCAGTTTTAAAATAATAAATGGTTAAATTTTGTTAAGTTTATGAAAATGTTAAAGTATATCTGAGTAGTCTCACGACAGCCCAAAGACCTTTACTGGGCTTCCTTCCTGACAGATTATTAAAAATACAAAGTCTGAGACCCTGCTCCCAGAGATTCTGATGCATTAGTTCTGTGGTGGGAGCCTGGGAATTTGCATTTTGAATTGGGTTTCCAGGTTGTTTTGATGCTGCAGTCAGACTTTAAGCAGTATTCACTCTTTTAATTCTTAAAGTGATGGCATTAATTTTCCTCTGAGAATGAAACTATATCAAAATAAACAGGTTTAAATAAAATCTTCATAGATTATGGGGATCAGAGTTCCTTGAATTTGCAGTCCTAGAAAATATAAAATACCCTCTGCACAAGCCTTACAATAGATTTAACATTATAGATTTCAACAATTCATGAGCAGCCCTGAAGATAATTTTGAAATGGCAGGAGTTTTAATTACTTTGATGTAGAGGCTGCTGTGTGAGAGTTAATTATTTAGCTATTGTAGAGAGGATGCCGGTCAGCATCCGTATCTTAATGAATCTTTGTTGCTCTCTACTTGTCAAAAGAACTTCAGTCAGGGTCTGAAATGGACATATAGCTTTCAGTTACTTTATATCATTATATGGGAAAAATGCATTTTGTGTAAGGATTTTTGAACTTGAGTTTATTAAGGTCTCAAAAATTTTAAAAGTTTGCTTTTCTTTTTTTCTTTTTCAAATGAAGGTAAATGTAGCAAACCTATGATCTTGAGATTTGTCCTCTGTTTCCCACATTTTCTTAATGTGACTGCTTCTTTAACTGTTAATTTTTTCTCTATCTTAGTCTTTTACCAAAATAGAAAAAAAATGCTTGACATTAATCACTTCTCTGATTAGCTGCTTATATTTTAAAATGATTGAACTTCTGTAAACTAGTGGTCTCAACCAACATTGTCACTTTACATTTATTTTTCTATTTCTAAAACAAAATGCTTTATTTTCCTTTCAGATATATTCCATTCCTGTACAATCAGCTGGGCATTTTCTTTGAGGATTTGTGAATCCTGAAATCACTCTAAGTCTAGATTTAAGTCAGGGTCTTAGAATTGGAGACCTAGTCCCAGAAACTTGTCAGGATGGAGGAATCCCTATTTTCTTTTCAGCATTTGGAATTCATTTTGCTCAACCTATTTAGCTGGTTTTAACTTCAATCCAACCTCTCTTTTGCCCATGTGACTATATTCCTAAATGCTTACTATATAGTTTCCAACAAATTTCTTTCATTTTTATTGAGAGACGGTATAGCATTGTGGTAGACTTTAAAGCCAAACTGCCTCATTTTGAATTGTAGTTCTGTCACATATGAGCTGCATGAATTTGAATTGTTCCTTAACTTCTCTGTCCCTCAGTTCCTATATCTGTAAAATGAGATACCTAAGTTCTCATGTAGTTGTTGTAATAATTAAATGAGTTAATGTATGTAAAACACTTAGAACAGAACCTGGCACATAGAACTAGTGTGTGTTTGCTATTGTTTTTGTTATTTTGGTTGGTATTTGAGGATTTTTTAATCTGTATTGAAAGAAACTATTATCATCTCCCTCCCATGTCATGTTTTCTAATTTTATGTTATAGTAAGAGATCTTTTTTATTATAATGTATAAAACTGTTGAAAGTGCCTATTAGTCTTGCTCCCTTATGTCAGCATTAATGGAGGTTTGCTATATATTAAACAGAGACTCCTAAAAGATTTATGAGGAGGTTTATTCTACATTTCTTTTGCTACATTTTGTGACCCAGTCACAATTTTTAATCTTCTATTCACTTCTTGTTATACTAGCTTTTCTATTCATTACATATGCTCCCTATTAAAGGATATTCTAGGGAATAAAAAGTAACCAAATGCTATAGAAGAATAGACCAATCGCAGCTGCCTGGGGCAAAGTATTGTACAATGTGGGACATAAAGGGTAATGGTTGGGACTGTGAAGAAACACTGTTTCCTAAGAGAATGAGGACATTAATACTCATGTAAATGGGGGAATTTCTTGGGCCATGCACACATGCCTAGGACAAGAAAACACGGGGAAATACCCTATGCAAAAGCCTTGGGCTGTTCTCTAAACTGAAGGAGAACACTTGTATAGTCCAATCTGCAAAGACTGGGAAAGATTTTTTCCCTTCCTTCCTTCCTTCCTTCCTTGCTTCCTTCCCTCCCTCCCTCCCCTGGCATTCAAGGAAATCTCTATCACCACACTAGCTGGATACAAATTTAAGGAACAGAGGTCTCAATGTTAGAATTTCAGAGATAACATGTTAAAATATCAAAATATCCAGGTTACAACAGAAGATTACAAAATAGAAAAACAAGAATTGATATCCCATAGAAAGGAAGAAGATACGCTTGAGAAATCATCAATGGGAGGAACAGACCTGGGATATGACAAAGACTTTTATAAAATCGTTCTAAATATGCTTAAAGAGCTAAAGGAAATCATGGACAAAGAACCAAAGAAATTCAGGAAAATGATAGATGAACACAAAGAGACTATTAACAAAGAGAGAAAGTATGAAAAAGAACCAAAGAGAGCTGAAGGTTACAGTAGCAGAAATAAAAAATTCCGTAAATGGGTTTGTTGTTGCTGTTTTTTTTTTTTCATTTTCCTAAATGGGTTCTACAGCAGATTGGAGGTGGCAGAAGATAGAATTGGCAAACTTGAGTATAAGACCATTGGCTTAATTCAATCTGAAAAACAAAAAGTAAAATGAATGAAGAAAAGTGGAGAGAGCCTGAGAGACCTGTGGAATAACATCAAGCACACCAGTATACACATTGTGCGAATCCCAGAAGGAGAAGAAAGAGAGAAAGGGGTAGGGAGAAATGATGGAAACTTGCCAAATGTAATTCAAACATTAATATGCACATCTAAAAAGCACAGTGAATTCCTAACAGAATAAACCCAAATTGACCCACACCAAAACATTATTATCAAACTGTTAAAAGCCAAAGATAAAGAGAATTCTGAAAGCCTCAAGAGAGAAGCAACATGCCACATACAAGGAAACCATAAGATTAAGCGCTGTTTCTCTATTGGAAACCATAGAGCCAATAATGCAGTAACCATTTAAGTAGGTGTGAAATGGTATACCATTGTGATTTTGATTTGCAGTTCTCTTATGCCTAATGACATTGATGAACATCGTTTCATATGTTTATTAACCATATATTTATCTTCTTTGGACAAATGTCTATTCAAGTATTTTTTCCCATTTTTCAATTGAGCTGTTTGTCTTTTTGTTGTTGAGTTGTAGAAGTTCTTTATTTATTCTGGATATTAAATCCTTATCAGATATATGGTATCCAGATATTTTCTTCCATTCTGTGGATTGTCTTTTTACTTTCTTGATAAAATATTTTGATGGATAAATATTTTAAATTTTGATTAAATCCTGTTGTTTTAGTTACCTAGGCTGCTTAAGCAAATACCATGAAATTAGCTGGGTTAAAATTTATACATTCACAGCTTTGAGGCAGGAAAAATATCCAGATCAAGGCAATGATTTCTCCCCAGAGAGTGTGGTATCCTGGGGCTGGCTGCTGGTGATCCTTGGTTCCTCTTTCAAATGGCAAAGTACATGGTAGCATCTCCTAATCTCTTCCTTCTCTTCCAGATTCCATTTTAGTTTCTTGCTTCCTGTGGCTTTTTCTCTTGTATGTCTGAATTCATTCTGCTTATAAAACACTCCACTAACAGTATTAATATCCTCTTCCATATGAATTTGATGGTTGGCATTTTCATTTCTGCAAAGAAGGCTGTGGAATTTTTATTGGGATTGCATTGAATCTGAAAAATCACTATGGTTGGGTAGAATTGACATCTTGACAATATTTAGTAATTCATGAATATGGAATGTCCTTCCATTTATTTAGGTCTTCTTGATTTTTTTCAAAAATACTTTGTATTTTTCCATGTACAAGTGCTTTTCTCCCCATCCCCTTGTTGTTTTTCACTAGCTGAATCTGTTTGTCTTCCTTGTTTCTTAGGAGGCAACGGGAGCCAAACCTGGGACCTCCGATGTGGGAGGGAGGTGTCTAATCATTTGAGCCACCTCCACTCCCTGCTTTGTTGTGTCTCCCATTCTGTTTTTCCTACCCACATCTCTTGTTGCATCATCTTGTTGCATCAGCTACTGTGCCTGCCTGTCACATCAGCACGCTTTCTTCTTTAGAAGGCACCAGGAACCAGACCTCTGCTCCCTGCTTTGCTGTGTGTGTGTCTCCCATTATGGTCTTTTCTTCTTGTGCCTCTTGTTGTGTCAGCTTGCTGCGCCTGCCCATCGTCAGCTTGCTGTCTTTTGTAGGAGGCACCAGTATCCAAACCAGTGACCTCTCATGTGGTAGGCGGGAGCCCAATTACCTGAACCACATCTGCTTCCCAGCACCATTGATTTTGCATGTTCATCTTGTACCTTGCTACTTTGCTAAATTTGTTTATTAGCTCTATTAGTCTTGTGGATTTTTTTTTTTTTCAGGATTTTCTTTCTATGTGATCATGTCATCTGCAAATAGGGAAAATTTACTTCTTCCTTTCCAATTTGGATGCTTTTATTTCTTTTTCTTGTCTGATTGCTCTGGCAGAACTTTCAATACAATATTGAGTAACAGTCATGACAGGAGGTGTAGCAGTTTGGTATTGTTTATGAATTCCAAAAATAGACATTGGATTGTGTTTGTAAACTGTTCTGTTCCTCTGGGCATATTAGATTGTATTAAATTTAGAGGTTTCACTTTTACTTGATTAAATTGTGATGAGGGCTTTGATTCGGCTATGTCAGTAGAACGTTGACATAGCCCCCTTGGTGGGTGGGGACTCAGAGAAAACGACATGGCAGAGGAGAGAGTTTTAGTTTTGATGTTGGAACCCCAGAAAGTAAATACACAGAGGAGAACACAGAAGTAGATACACAGGAGAGGAACACAGAGGAATAGAAAAAGCTTATTACACACAACAGGCCCTGGGAAGAGAGATGAGCTTGATAGCCTACAGCTGCCGCTGAGCCTGGGAAGAAACAAGCCCCCAGGAGAGAGATGAGCCCTCCAGCCTATAGCTGATTTTGGAAGAAGCTGGGACCATGGAACCATAGGAGGGAGAGGAAGGCTGAACACGCATAGAGACTGACAGCCATCTTGCTCCAACACGTGGCAACAGACTTTGGTGAGGGAAGTAAATTACTCTTTTATGGTCTTGTGACTGTAAGCTTCTACCCCAAATAAATATCCTTTATAAAAGCCAACAGACTTCTGGTACTTTGCATTAGCACCCCTTTGGCTGACTAATATAGGGGGTATCCTTGCTTGTTTCTGATCTTAGAGGGAAAGTTTTCAGTCGTTCACATTGAATATGCTGTTAGCTTTGGGTTTTCATATATGCCTTTTATCATGTTGAGGAAGTTTCTTTCTTTTCCTAGTTTCCTGAGTGTTTTTATCAAGAATTAGTGCTGGATTTTGTCAGATGCTTTTTCTGCCTTAATTGAGTTGATCATGTGATTTTGTACTTCATTCTATTAATGTGGTGTATTACATTAATTGATTTTCTTATGTTGAACCACCCTTGCATTCCTGGGAAATGCTACTTGATCTTGCTGTATAGTTCTTTTGATGTACTGTTGGATTCGGTTTGCTAGTATTTTGTTGAGAATTTTGCATCTATATTCATGAAGGATATGTCTGTAATTTTCCTTTCATGTGATATCTTTAAATGGCTTTAGTGTTCTTGGTGATGCTGGCCTCCTAGAACGAATTAGGAGTGTTCCTTCATCTTAATTTTGTGAAAGAGTTTAAGAAGTATTGGTGTTAATTCTTTGAATGTTTGGTAAAATTGAACAGAGAAACCATCTGGTCCTGGGCTGGGCTTTTCTTAGCTAGGAGGTTTTGATAACTCATTCAATCTCTTTACTTGTTATTATTGGTCTATTGAGATTTTCTAGATCTTCTTCAGTCAGTATAGGTAGTTTATGTGAGCCTAGGAATTTGTCCATTTCTTTCTAATTTATTGACATATAATTGTACATATTATCCTCTAGTCTTTTTTATTTCTGTAGGGTCAGTAGTAAAGTCCACTGTTCCATTTCAGACTTTGGTTATGTTTCTTTTTACTTTTTCAATCTAGCTTAAGTTTTGTCGATTTTATTGATTTTTTTCAAATAACCAGCTCTTTGTTTTGTTGGTTCTCTGTATTGGATTCTATTTTCCTGTGATGTGATTTGGCAAATGCCCTCATGGAAAAGGCCAGATGAATACAGAGTTCAACTTATGTTCTTTCCTTATGTCATATTCTTCTTCCCTCAAGTTCTGCCAACATCGATGCCTAATGCCTTCAAAGAATTTTTTTTTTGTATTTTTTGTCCAGACTGTAGTTATACAAAAATAACTTTATTTTCTAGTTGTTTTTATTGTTTTCACCAAGAACGTTGGTCTGATATAACCTTCACTGTCACAGCTGGCATTGAGGGACACATCTTCTTGACTTTACTGTTCTTTCATCTCTTCTATTTTTATTTCTCTCTCCTTTTTTCTCTTTCTAATTAGTGTCCTTATCATTAACTTCTTTTTCCCTATTGAATTGTTCCCTTTGGATCTCAAACGTGTGCTACTACTTTTCCATGTTTTCAAAAACATGTTTAATCCCACATTCTTCCCTACTCTATTAATCTACTGTAGAGGTTCTCTACTTTGGGCAGTTTTGCATGCCAGGGGACATTTGGCAATGTCTACAGACTATTTTGTTTGTCCCAATGTGTGTGGTTGGGGGTCAGGTGGATACTGACATCTAGTAGGTAGAGGTCAGGGATGCTATTAAAATCTTACAGTGCGAGGATTGTGGGAACAGTGCTGTTGGGTTAGGCACAGAAGGCTCAGCTCTCACAAAAACAACGGACGTGCCAAAGCCTGCCCAGGGAATCTGCTCTGGGGGTCAGCAGACCAGGACAGTGCTTTACACTCCCAGGAGAGTGAGGGACAGAGAGACGTAGAGCCGAAAAAACAAACTGAGTTACTAAACATCCTGGCAGCCAGGAAGGGTGCCCCTCCCCCACCCCCGGGATATTAAGCTGGGGGCGGGGTGGGAACCAGATGTCTGAGCTGACTGAGAGGAGAACAGATGTCTTCTTCCCTGCCACCTGTTACAAGGGAAAAGGGAGGATGAGTTGAGGGACTTTTCTTCAGTGAATTCAGCCAGCGGATCCCACTTTGAATCTTGGCTTTGGCCAGATGAAAACAAAGGAAAACCAAGAGAGGTACAGCTCCATGGAAAAGTGCACCAAATAGTGCCATCTACTAGCTGGTCTGGAAATTGCATGGACAGAAACTGCTTTTAGAGCTCTTTTATGCACCCCTGGGAGAAAGTCTGTGCCCCACTAGTCAGACTCTGGCAAGATTTTGGTAACTTAAGCTGAGCAATTTTGAAGACTTAGGATCAGTTGAACCAAATATCAAAGAGCTGTGAAAAAATAATAACAATAAGCAAGAGAGAAACTAGCCATCAGAGTAAATTCACCAACATATCAGATGCCTAGACATTAGCAAAAAAGTACAAGCCATACTAGGAAACAGGAAGAAATGGCTCCGCAAAAGGAAGAAACCAAATATCCTGAAGAGATTTAAGATTTAAGACAGGGAAGCGGGTGTGGCTCAGTGGATAGAGCCCCCGTTTACCATATGGGAGGCCCGGGTTCGCGTCCTGAGGCCTCCTTGTGAGGGCACACCGGCCTGAGCGGTGCGGTGGGCTGATGCAGCAACCTCACGGCAGGAAGCGGGTGTGGCGCAATGGATAGCGCACCCATTTACCATATGAGAGGCCCCGGGTTCGCTTCCCAGGGCCTCCTTGTGAGGGCAGGCCGGCTTGCGCGGCGCCGTGGGCTGATGTGGCAAAACCTCACAGCAAGGGGGAGATAAGCAGACACAGAGAAGACACGCAGCGAATGGACACAGCAGCACAAGCAGCAAGGGGGGGGGGATAAATAAAATAAAAAAAATAAAATAAAAAAAAAGATTTAAGACAATTAATGATAATCACAAAACTCTTAAATCATTTTAAAGAATTGAAAGAAAATATTACTAAAGAGATTATAGATATTAAGAAGACACTGGGTAAGCATAAAGAACAATTTGCAAGTCTGCAAAGAAAAGTAACTAATCTTATGGGAATGAAAGACGTGATGGAAGAGTTTAAAAATGCATTAGAAGCACATAAGACCAGATTTGAACTTCTTGAAGACAGAATTAGTGATTTTGAAGACAGAACATCTGAACTGGAAAAGAGGAGGACAGAAAGAGAAGAGAATAGAAAAAATGGAACAAGGTCTCAGAGAATTGAATAACAATATGAAACACAAAAACATACACATTATCATTGTCCCAGAAGGAGAAAAGAATGGAAAAGGGACAGAAAGAATATTCGAGGAAATAATGACCGAAAACTTCCCTCCCCCTATGAAAGACATAAATATCAATATCCAAGAAGGACAGTGTATCCCAAATAGAATAAACATGAACAGACTTACCCCAAGATTTAAGACTGACAAATATCAGAGCTATTTGAGAAGATTCTGAAAGCAGCAAGAGAAAAGCAAAGGATCACAAACAAGGGACCCTCAATAAGATAAAGTGCCAACCTCTTGTCAGAAACCATGAGGTGAGAAAAAAGTGGTATGATGTATTTAAGATACTGAAAGAAAAAATCTGCCAACCAAGACTTCTGTATCCAGCAACGCTGTCCTTCAAAAATGAGGGTGAGTTTAAAGTCTTCACAGACAAACAAAAACTGAGAGAGTATGTTACCAAAAGACCAGAATTACAAGAGATACTAATGGGAGTGCTGCAGCCTGAAAGGAAAAAAGGAAGGGTGAGAGACTTGGACAAGAGTGTAGAAATGAAGAATATTAGAAACAGTAAAAAAAAAAAAATAGACTGTAGTATGATATGACAACAGAAAGTCACAGCTCAAAATGGATGAAGTAAGTAATGCCCTTACTTTTATAACATTGACTGTTAATGGCTTGAACTCTGCAATCAAAAGACACAGACTGATAGAATGGATTAAACAATATGAGCCATCTATAGGTTGTTTATAAGAGACTCACCTCAGATGTAAGGAAACAACCAGGTTAAAAGTGAAGGATTGGAAAAAAATATTCCATGCAAATAGTAACCAAAAAAGACCTGGAGTAGCAATACTAATATTGAATAAAATAGATTTTAAATGCAAAACTTATAAGGGAAGAATAATGTCATTATATATTAATAAAAGGGGGCAATTCAACAAGAAGATATAACTATTCTAAATATTTATGCACCTAACCTCAGTGCCCCAAGATACATGAGGCACACTGGCAAAACTGAAGGGAGAAATAGATGTCTCTACAATAATAGCTGGAGACTTCAATACGCCACTCTTAGTATTGGATAGAACATCTGAACAGAAGCTAAATAAAGAAACAGAGAAATTGAATAATATGATAACTAGATCTAACAGACACTATAGAGCATTGCACCCAAAAACAGCAGGATATACATTCTTTTCAAGTGCTCATGGATCCTTCTCAAGATAGACCATATGTTGGGTCATGAGACAAGTCACAATAAATTTAAAGAGATTTGAAATTACACAAAACACTTTCTCTGATCATAACGGAATGATGCTGGAAATCAATAATGGACAGAAAAGGGGAAATTTTATAAATATATGGAGATTAAACAACACAGTCTTAATCAGTGGGTCATGGAAGAAATTGCAAGAGGATTCAGCAAATATCTTGAGATGAATGAAAATGAGAACACAGCATATCAAAACCTATGGGACACCGTGAAGGCAGTGCTGAGAGAGAAAATTATAGCCCTCAATGTTTGCATTACAAAAGAAGAGCTAAAATTGATAATCTAACTGCACAACTGGAAGAACTAGAAAAAGAACAGCAAACTAATCCCAAACCAAGCCAAAGGAAAGAAATAGTAAAGATCAGAGCAGAAATCAATGAAATAGAGAACAGCAACAACAACAAAAAAAACAATAGAATCAACAAAACCAAAAGTTGGTTCTTTAATAAGATCAACAAAATCGACAAATCCTTAGCTAGACTGATGAAGAAAAAAAGAGAGAAGACACAAATAAAATCAGAAATGTGAGGGGGAACATTACCACTGACACCGTAGAAATAAGAGAAATCATAAAAGGATTCTATGAACAACTGTATGCCAAAAAACTAGAAAATGTAGATGGACAAATTCCTGGAAACACATGAACCACCTACACTGACTTTAGAAGAAATAAAAAATCTCAAAAAAAAAACAACAATCAGAAGTGAAGAGATTGAAACAGTCATCAAAAAAGTCCCAAAGATGAAAAGCCCAGGACCAGATGGCTTCATAGGTTAATTCTACCAATCATTCAAAGATGAACTAATAGGATCTTGCTTAAGCTCTTCCAAAAATTGCACATGAAATAATGCTACCAAACTCATTCTATGAAGCCAACATCACCCT
>JAQZBX010006820.1:0-52144 GCA_029593785.1 Cabassous unicinctus | reverse complement strand
CCCTGGGATGGCTGTTGCCCATCGTCGTCTCCTTGCCAGGTTACTTGGATGAGTCCATTGAGCTGTAGGGTAGGAGTTGCAGCTCCACTGAGATTCCAGGCACAGCTGGCACATAGGTGGGCCAGAGGATACAGTCTCTGGAAGTACACCTAAAAACTCCTGCATCACATATAGGTTTGAGTAGAAGGGACTGATGGACTAAGAGATGACTTATTTGAGTCCAACTCTGTCACTCTCAGGAACACAGATGCCAATGAAGAGCCCACTAATTAGGCATCAATCTCTGGGGCTATCCCCACTTGTATAGGACCTGGGTGTCCCCAGAGCCCTTAGGGGTCCCTCAGTGTGGGGTGATATCCACTTTGGTGTTCTATGAGATCCTACTGAGGTATGCATAAGTATTACCTCTGGGATGACCTCCCGACTCTTTTTGAAGTCTCTTAGCCACGTGAACTCATTTTTCTTTACCTTTTCCCCCTTTTATTCAAGGTCTTTTTCTGAACGTGTTGCCAGTTGGCACTTGGTATTAATCGTTGCCAGGGAGGCTCATCCCCGGGAGTCATGTCCCACGTTGGGGGGAAGGTAATGCATTCAAATGCTGAGTTTGGCTTAGAGAGAGGCCACATTTGAGCAACAAGGAGGCTCTCAGGTGGTAACCCTTAGGCACCCCATAACAGGAGTTAAACTCTTCTAAGTTTCAATTAGAAGAGCAAATACTCATAAGGCTAGTCCTCAATAACAAGAACCCATCAGTGGGCCATCCTCTTTTGCCAGACACTGCCTCTGCACTCAGGGGATGGTTGCTGCTCCCTTGGGGAATGTAGCAGAGCTCTCCAGGCTGGGAATTCAGATTCCCTCATTAATTGAGTAATTGTCTACCCTCCGTGACCATGCCCTATCATTTGAACAATTTTATATATTTTTCATGTATATTCAGATGGACTTACTCCCATGAATCCCCCATCCCAGACACCCGCCACCAATGATTCTCTGCAGCCCCCCTTGTAACCATTCTGTGATCCAAACCTTCCTTGAATATGAAGCCAATACAATAACAAAATACAATTAATAGGAAAAAGAAATAATAATGATAATTGTATTATTTCTTTAATTAATAAAGATTCTAACAATGTGTATGAGATGAATTGACAAGGCCTTCAAGGGCCCTGGGAAGCCAGGATGCCCGAAGCTCTGGGCCCTTCAAACTTCTCTTCACCTCTGGGACCTGCACTCCAGACTGAGGCGCAGGCACCCCTGCCCTGAGTCTTTATTCCAGTTGCCTCCGGCAGCAGAGCAAGGAGGTGCGGTTTTACTGAGCAAGCCTGCAAACACTGGCCGATCAACTTCCTGAAATCTTCAAAAGCTATTAAAAAAATCATCCTGTGCCTGCTTGCCTTTTTCCTCCCTTCCTTCCTTCCGCCTTCCCTCCCTCCAGCCCCCTTCCTCTCAACTTTCTTCCCTCCTCCTTTGCATTCATTCTGTCAGTCAGTCAATATCATTAGGCAGACCTGAGTGGGGTGGAAATGTTTGGAATTACAGTGGGGAGGAGGGGAGCCTGGTGGGGTCAGAAGATGTATATATGTAGGGGTTTGAGCAGATGAATAACCTTAGTGGATAAAAGGAGGCAAGTTTCTCACTGATAAGGAAGGGAGGTACAAATACGGATGGACAGGAAGAAACCAAATGAATTCTGTGGTGTTGGCCTGGAATTGGATCTGGCAGCCACCTGGAATTGGCTGAAAATATACAGAGATAGATGGCAAAGTAAATAGAGATGAAGAGGTATGTGTACATGTATTTGTATATGTGTGTGTATATGCATATGTGTATATATGCATATAATATATGCACGTATACATATATACACTTAATATATGTGCATGTGATCTGCGTGTATGTGCATGTGTACGTATATCCCCCAGCTCTATTCACTAAGAAGGTCTGGGAGCAGCAACAACCCCAGTAGCTATGGATACACCTACCACTAAGATCTTGGTTTCAAAACACCATTCTTCCTTAAAAAGGAATCAGGTTTTCAAAACATTTCAAAAGGACCCAAGAACCAGCTTGAAGGAGCTCCTTCTTATAATGGATTATAACTCACTAAATAAATTAGGAATCCATGAATCCAGCCTGCTATATACAAACAAAGGAATAAATAAATGGAGAAAAGAGAAAGCTCTTTGTTGCAGTAGAATGCCAAATAATAAGTGAAGAAGGATAAATCACCAATTGGCAACTAAAATAATGGTAATTCCTTCAGGTGAGAAACATCAATGAAGCTAAAACGAGTAGATGAAAGTGGGAAGAGGAATGAGGTATTTACATAGTGCTGAAGGATCTCTGAACAAAATGCTCATTAATTACAAAAGTAACAAGGAAGCTTGACAGTGGAGAAAACTGATCAAATGATCAATTGATCAAAACCAACACCAGTAGCGGCACAAACGGACATTGTGTGCCGCCTGATAGAATGCATTGAGAAGTGCATTCTCTACCTCCTCCTTTCTCCCCTCCTTCTGTATGACCAGAGAGGCTAAATCAGACCGGGAAACACCTTTCACGCAGACCACAGGTCAACCCAGAAGGAACGTTCCAGCTTTTCTGAAGGAGTTGACAGACTTCCTGGACAAAGGGGCCACCTCAAAAATTAGTCAGAGGTAGCGCTTTTCCCTCTGGTTCCTGTTCTCTCCTCCCCCTGCTTCTCACATCTGTCCATGAGGCTCTTGGCAGCTCTGGTCCCCATTTCCCAGCATCAAACCCTGGCAAGATATTCAACCACAACTCCCTGCCTCCCAGCTGGTAGCTGGGATCCCTGCCAATCTCTCCAGCCTCGTTTCCCACCCTTCTTCCCCAACAACCCTTCCCGAATATACACACACCTACACATATACCCTAAGTGCAACCTTGCAGAACCTCTCTCCAGTCCCCAAACAAGCTCAGGTCCTTGTACATGCAACTCCTTCTGTCTGGAATGCTTGCTTATTCACCTGGTGAACTCCTATTCTTCTTTCAAAATCTAACTCAAAATATTCCCTCTTTTAAGAAGACACCTCTCCTCTGGCATTCCCACCACCCTGTCTTAACCTCTCTGTCTCCCAGACTAGCCTGTGAAGGCCTGTAGGGTAAGGTCAAGGTCTGGTTCAGAACAGAAAAGGAACCAACACTTATTGGGTTATTGGTCTAGGTAGACCCCATGATGAACATCCACATTCCTCACAACAGCCCTGGGAGGTATAAATTCCTAACTCCATTTTACAGATGAGAAAATGGAGGTTTGGAGAAATGAATTAAGTTGCCCAAGGATTCATAGTCTTTTAAAAAGTAGCCAAACTGGACTTGGCACACTCAGGTTGATGAATTCCAAGGCCAGGTTTCTCTCCTTGCTTACTCACCCATTTGGTCTCCCACCTGCTGGCGCCAAACCTAATTAGAGCTTCACTGGCCCCTGAGTTGGGCTAGGAGGCAAGTATGTCATTAGAGCATGAGATGCTGGAAATTCCCACCATGTGTCATTAAGTTTAATTACATGAGTTCAGGCTTCTGTGTGGGCTGGTGGAGCCAGAGTGTCTCTTCACCCAGGTAGCCAGGGATTTTCTGCAGCCAAGTGGTGGGGCAGGGGTTGCCAGAGGGCCTTCACAACAGTCCTGGGAGCAAGGCCCATGTTCTCTGCATCTGCTGGAGAAAGCCAAGCTCTGGGTCCTTCCCTGAGGCTGAGGGAAGGCCTTGGTGGGGAGGTACTGTCAGACAATGCCTCTCTGGATATTCTCAGGCAGACCTCCACCTGGGAAAGACATTGGAAAAGAAAGAGATGTCTACAGCCTCAATTCTCCCCATCCCATCCTCAGACAGACAGACACTGGCACACATACACACATAAAGCAGAAACATGGTTGTGGAACATTTGCCCCAACCTTTGATTAAAGAAGTGCTAGCACTTTTATCAGCCTCTTTGTATGTTCACTTTGGGGAAGGGCAAATAAGAAGGAACATGGAACAGGTAGAGGACAGGCAGTGGAAGCAAACTTTTGCACGTGTTCATTTAATAAATATGTATTCAGTGCCTTCTGTGTACCAGGCATTGTTCTAGGCACTGGTGTTAGATGAAGAAATAAAGTCCCTGTTTTCAAAGAGTTTAATGTCTAAAGGAAAAAGGGACAATAAACATACAAATAAACATATAATGTATCACATGGTGATAAGCAGGAGGAGGGGGAGGAACACCTGCCCAGAGATGATGATCAGGCTGGAGAAACAGTCAGGCCCCTCTCCCTTGCCTTGCCCAAACCCAAAGGATCGATGGAGAAACAACTTGGAGGGCAAAAAGGATCTCACTGTACCAGTTATTTACTCCTCCTCTAATATATTGCTTTTCTTTTTAAAAAAAAAATAACATATTAAAAACACACAGAGAGTATAAAAACTTACATGACAAACACTCAAGTACCCACTACCCATGTTAAAAAAACAAATTTTTATTTTAGATTCTTAAAAAAAAGAAACTGAAAAAAACTTTTACCAATACAATCACAGTTCCCTGTATTAGTCAGGATAGGTTAGTTTATGCTTTAGTAAAAAACAAATATCAACTCTCAGTAGCTTTAAACTACAAAGGTCTATTTCTCTCTCCCTCTCTGTATCTAACATAAATGGACTGGAGAAGGCTATATTCATTGCAGTCTCTCAGAAACCCAGGCTGATGGATTTTTTGATATTGTGATATCAACAAAAGGCCTTTGGGTTCACCATGGCAGGAAAGAGAGCTTAAAGACTCATGCACTGGTTTTTAGATGTTTTCATTTGGAAGTAGCATATGTCACTTTTGTTCACATTTCATTGGCTAAAGCAAAACATGTGGCCATGTCCAACTTCAAGTGGTTAGGAAAGTGTATTTATGCTCAAAAATAGGGGAGAGCTGAAATTTTTTTAAGCATTGTTGATATCTACCTCTTTCTCCATCCCATTTTCTCCTATCCCTCACTCCAAGGTGCAAACTATACCTGGAAGTTAGTGTGCATTCTTTTCATGGATGATTTTTTACTTTCAATATGCTTGTATGCACCAATAAAGACTAGATGGAAAGAAAGCACAAAGGAAATTAGAACATATTTTGAACTGAATGAAAATAAAAAGTACTATATATCAAAATTTGTATGATGCAGCTAAAGCAATATATAGAGGGAAATATATAACATCAAATGGCTATATTCAAAAAGAAGAAGTTTCAAAATTAATGATCTAAGACTTCACCTTAGATAAACTAGACAAAGAAGAGCAAATTAAATCCAAAGCAAGCAGAAAGAAAGAAATAATAAAGATAAGAGTAGAAATCAGTGAAATAGAAATGGGAAACAATAGAGAAAATAAATGAAACCACAAGTTGGCTCTTTGAAAATATCGATGAAATTGGTAAACTTCTAGAAAGACTGATTAAGAAAAGAAGAACGAAGACACAACTTGCCAAAATCAGAAATGAAAGAGGGGACATCACTACAGATCCTATGTATAATTAAAAAGGTAATATGGGAATTTTATGCCAACTTTTTGACCATAACTTCAACAACTTAGATGAAATGGACATAATCCTTGAAAAATAGAACTACCAAATCTCATTCAAAAAGAAATAAATAACCCACATAGTGTTTTATCTATTAAAGAGATTGAGTTCATAAATAAACCTTTCCTGTGGAAAAAAAATCCAGATCCAGATGGCTTCAGGGTGAATCAGACTAAATATTTAAGGGGGGAAAAAATTAGCTCTACACAACTCTTCCAAAACATAGACGAGGAGGGCACACTTTCCAACTCATTCTATGAACTCAGGATTACCCTGATAGCAACACATGACAAAGATATTATGAAAAAAGAAAACTAAAGATCCATATCCCTCATGAAAATTGGTACAGAATTCTTTAGCTAAATATTAGCAAATCAAATCTAACAATAATATATTTTAAAAGGATAAAGTATCTCGACAAAGTGGAGTTTTCCTCACAAATGTAAGGTTCATACAGCATTCAAAAAATCAGTCAATGAAATTTACCATATTGATAGATTAAAAAATAAAAACCATATTATAATCTTACTAGATGCAGAAAAACATTTGACAAAACTCAAAATCCACTAATAATGGAAAAAAATAAACTCTTGGCAAACTAATGATAGAAGAGAAATTCTACAATCTGACAAAGAGTACCTACAAAAAAAAATCTATAGCTAACACCATATTTAATGGTAAAAGGATTATTTTCTCCTAAGATTGAGAACAATGCAAAGATCTCGCCTGTCAGCACTTCTTTTCAGCATTGTCCTAGCTAATGCAATAAAATAAGAAAATCAAAAGCATGTGGATTGGGAAGGAGAAATAAAACTGTATTTCTTTGTAGACAAAATCCCAAAGAATCTGCTAAAAAAATTAATAGAAATAATGAGTGAGTTTAGTAAGTTTGCAGGATACAAGGTCAGTATATAAAAATCAATTGTATTTCTATATATTAGTAATAAACAATTTGAAATTGAAATTAAAAACCAATGCATTTACTATAGCATTAAAAATATGAAAAACATAGGGATAAATCTAAAAAAATATGATTCGTATATTGAAAACTGCAAATCATTGCCATGAGAAATTAAAGAAGAACTAAATAAATGGAGAGGTATACTATGTTCATGAATCAGAAGACTACTTTAAGATGTCAATTCTTCACCAGTTGATCTCTACATTCAAAACAATCCCAATCAAAATCCCAGAAAAAAAAAAAAAGGAAAGCTGATTCTGATAAGCTGATTTGAAATGATGTATGGAAATGCAGAGGACCTAGAATAGCCAAAACAATTTTGTAAAAGTCTGAAATTGGAGGAATCACACTGCCTTATTTCAAGACTTACTATAAAGCTAGAGTAAGCAAGACACTATGATACTGTTGTAAGATTAGACCTATGGATGAATGGAACAGAATAGATAGTCCAGAAATAGATCAATGCGTATATGGTCAATTAATTTTTGACAAAGGGACCAAGGTAATCCAATGGAGAAAGAATAGTCTTTTCAACAAATGGTACTAAAACAATTGGACATCTACATGGAATAATAAAAAAAAGAAACTCAACCCTTACCTCTTACAGTATATAAAATTTAACTCAAAGTGGATCACACACTTAAATATCAAGTACAAAACTTCTAGAAGACAATATAGGAGAATATTTTTGTAACCTTGAAGTTAATGATTTCTTAGGACACAAATCACACAAACCACAAAAGGCAAAAATTGATATATTGGACTTCATCAAAATTAAAAACTTTTGCTCTTTGAAAGTCACTGTTAAGAAAATAGAAAGACAAGTCAAATGAGAAAATGTCCGATAAAGATCTGGCATACAAAATTTAAAAATAACTCTTATAATTCAATAATAAGAATGTAAACAACCCAATAATAAAATGGGCAACAGCTTTGAAGAGACACTTCCCCAAAGAAAAGATATGGATAGTCTATAATATCTTATCATCATTAGTCATTAGGGACATGCAAATTAAAACGACAGTGACTTACCACTACACACCTACAGAATTGGCTAAAATTTTAAAAACTCACAATACCAAGTGCTATGGTAAGGATGCAGAACAGCTAAAATGCTCATGCATTGCTGGTAGAGATGCAAACGTGTATAATTATACTGGAAAATAGTTAAACATATGACCTAACAATCTCACTCTTAGGTATTCACTTGAGAGAAATACAAACATGTCTATACAGACTTTTACATGAATGTTCAGAGCAGCTTTATTCACAATAGTAAAAACGAAAAAACAACCTAAATTTCATCAGCAGGTAAACAGATAAACAAATTTAGTTACTTTCCTCCAATGAACTACTACTCAGCAAAAAAAAACATTGTTCTGGTTTGAGTCTTTTGTGAACTGCAGAAAATTATGTTCTCAGGCTAACCCATTCCTGTGCATGTGAACTTATTGTGTGTGGGACCTTTTGGTTAGATTGAGTTAAGGGAACTTTAATTAGATCACTTTTGATTAGATTGGTTCAATTAAAGCCCTTGATTAGATTGTGGGACCCAGGGTGAGTCCTAATCTTTTTACTGGAGTCTTATATAAATGAAACACAGAGAAAGAAAGCTGCCAAATTTACCCTGCCATGTGAGAGAGAACTCCAGGATCACCTACAGCTGCAGAAAGAGAAATCCCAAGAAGCTGAGAGGCCAGAGGCTGGAATCAGCAGAGCAACCCAAAGCTGAAGAGATGCAGCCCAGGAGAGACGAGCCATATGCCTGATCGCCCACAGCTGAACTTGGGAAGAAAGTGGCCTGGAGGAAAAAGGAGAGATGGCATGCCATTTTGCCTTGCCATGTGGCAGAAGTCCCAGATCTCCCAGCAGCTGGCCTTTGGTGAGACAGAATCCCTGATGATGCCTTGATTTGAACATATTCACAGTCTTGGAACTGTATGATTTTACACTAATAAATTCCCATTATAAAAGCCAACCCATTTCTGGTATTTTGCATTGGCAGCCTTTAGCCAACGGAAACAAAGAACTACTGAAACACAGAACAACATGGATGAATCTCAAGAGCATTATTCTGATTAAAGGAGTTGGACATAGAAAGCTTCATCCTGTATGATTCCATTTATATGACATTCTGGAAAAGGCAAAACTATAGGGGCTGAAACTATGTCAGTGGCCAGGGACTGGACATTGGGGGAGAGGACTGACTACATACAGAGGGCATGAAGGAAATTTTGAAGTGGTGGAGATGTTCTATATCTTGATTGTGGTGGTGGTTACTTGACATATTCAATTTTCAAAACTCATCAAACTCTACACTTAGAAAGAGTAAAGTTTGTCATATGTACACTGTATCTCAATAAACATGACTTAATAGAAGAATATATGGATCACTATTAACAATGTTAATTTCCTAATTTTGACAATTATACTGTAGTTACATGAAAGAATGTACTTGTTTTTAGGAATTACACACCAGAATGGGTAAAGGGAAATTATGCCTGCAAGATAGTTTCAAATAATTTAGAGAAAAATAATATGTGTGTATGCTCATACATGCCCATACACACATACATATACCTGTATATATGTATGTGTATATACTTCTACACACATATACAGAGAGAGAAAGAGAGAGAGAAATGATGAAACAAACATGGTAAAATGTTAACATTTGAGGAATCTGGGTAAAGGTATATGGAAATGCATTGTACTATTTTTTGCAACTTTTCTTTAAGTCTGAAATTATTTCAATATAAAAAGTTAAAAATTACATATAATTGCCTTTGTATGATAAAGTTTTGCATATATAATTTTGGATTATATACATTCTTTTACAACTTAGCTTTTTCATGCAACATCATGTTTTTAAAATTATCCATGTTGATATGTGCACATGGTCATTCATTTTCATTTTCACTGTATAACGTATACGTATAATACGTATACTGTGTATACATATTTTCATGTTCAGATCCCAGCCCCTGGTCCTGTGGGTATGACTCCACTTATAAATAGGATCTTTGAAGATGTTAATTAGTTAATGTGTGCCCAAATTGGATGAGGGTGGGCCTTAATCCAATATGACTGAAGTTCTGATAGGCAAAGGATATGAGACAGGGAAAAAGCCACAAAAGCAGCCAGAAGCTGGAAGTCAGTGAAACCCAAAAGAGAAAGAAGATGCTGCCATGTGCATTGCCGTGTTACAGAGAAACCAAGGACCAAGGATCACCAGCAGCCAGCTCCAGAATGGCACAGTCTTCGGGGAGAAAATACCTCCTTGTTGACACCTCAAAATTGTGAACCAATAAGTTCCCATTGTTTAAACCAACCATTATATGGCATTTGTTTTAGCAGTTGGGAAACTAAAATAATGGTTGTACCAAATAGCCCCTTCATACCATGACCCTTCTCAGGGCCTTTGGCCTCCATGCTCCAGCTGAGTCTTGGCCTCAACCCCTCCTTCCAGAGACCCCTATGGGCAAGGACATTGACCCTGACTCCTCAGAGCAGTGCCAAGGGTGTGGATTTTATATATGTTCCCAGTTGGGCACCCTCTGGACTGACCTGAGCAACCCCACCTCCACCGCCGACAATTCTCCTCACCTCAGGGGAGAATTTGGAAAACTGGCACCAGGACCACAGACAAGGACATGCTGGGTCACCCAGGCCTGGAGTTCTGGGCCCACCCCAATCTTGAAAGGACACACTCCTCTGAAAATGTGTTGCCAAGTCTTTACAACCCAATTGAGACATCTCCCTGCCAAGGTCTTTGGGGGCTGGTCCCTGAAGCAGGATTTTCTTTCCCAGTTAGGGGAGGGGAACACTGTGGCTGTCTCCTCCACAAATTCTGGATGGTCAGAAGGAAGTGAAGGGATGGGGCTGGTGGGCTCACTGTATTGGGATCCTAGTTATATTTCACAGCTGTTGCTTTCTATTCAGACTAGCCTGGTAGTCCTGGCTCTGATTAGTGAGCCCAAATGCAACATAATCTGAAAGTTTCTCAAACTGTTTTTTAACCTTGGAGGCATTATCATGCTTCAAAATTACCATAAAATACCTGTGCTACCTATTATTACTGCCATCGCTGATCCATCGGCGCTGTCACAATCACACTCACTCTCTCCAACACTGCGGCCATTGCCATCACCAAGGCCAACACATCAGCACCACCAAAGCCATCACCTCCTCCTTCCCCTCAACCCAGGGGATCGCTGTCACCATCTCCATTCCCAACATTCTCACCCCACAAAGAAACTGGGGCTCTAGGCCTGCACTGTTTGCATAAAGAATTTTGAAGATTGTCAAAGGAAATTCGACTCATACCCCACAGAAAACCTTCTTAAAATCCTCTTACCCCACTCTTCTCACTTTCACCTATGAAAGCAGCCCCAATGCCTCATTCTGCACTTCTCTCCCGTAATTCTCTCCTCAAAACTGAGCCTGGCGATTCTTCTCTTTCCTCTCACTCTCCATTTCCTATTCCCATACTTTTTCTTCTCTCCAGCAAGTATTTCTTGGACCTTCCCAAGCAATTCCTGTTCCAAATTCCCTATCTCTCTCTGTTTCTAGCAAATGTCCCTATTCCACATCAGCCCTTGAACTGCCAAAGAAAGCATTCTCCTGGGGAGCTGGGAGTGAGACGTTCCCAAGCAAGCAGAGAGCTCTCTTTATCCACGTGGGGAGGCTGTGGACACCAGAACCAGGGCTAGGGAGAGGGGCAGGCAAGGAGCCCAAGGTGCAAAAGGTAAGGAGGTGCTCGCTTTCAGGGCGTGTGCACCTGAGCATTTTGGCGTGTGTGAGACTGTGGGAAAACACACATAAAATAAGTTACCATTTGAACTTTTTAAAGTGTACAATTAAACGGCATTTAGTTTATTCACAATGTTGTGCTACCATCCCCACTATCTAGCTATACAATGTTTTCATCACCCCAGAAAGGAATAGCTATTAAGCAGTCACTCCCCGTTTCCCCTCCCCGACCCCCGGCCCTGGTAACCTGTAATCTACTTTCTATTCTCTGTAGATTTACCTGTGCTGAACATTCCATATAAATGGAATCATACAATATGTGGCCTGCTGTGTCTGGCTTCTTTCTCTCAGCATAATGTTTTCAAGGTTCATCCATGTTGTAGCATGGCATGTATCAGAACTTCATTCCCTTTTATGGCTGAATAGTATTCCATTGTATGCACATGCCACATTTTGCTTATCCATTCATCAAGTGATAGATTGCTTCTACCTTTTGGCTATTATGAATAGAGTTTCTATGAACATTGGTGTTGGGTTTTTGTTTGAACATCTGTTTTCAGCTCATTTGAGTATATACTTAGAAGTGAAATTGCTGGGTCATACGGTCACTTTATGTTTAACTTATTGAAGAAGCATTTCCTTACAGTTTGCACTCTGGCTCCTTGCTTGCCCTACCCTAGTTCTGGCCCTGGTGCATACTCACCCATTGACGATTTTTATCCCCCTGCCACCGCCATACCCATCTTCATCAGTGGCTTTGAGGCAGAGGGGTTGGCATGGACAATGTTTGTTAAGTCATAGTTGGGCTGTCCTATGAACAGAAGGGAAAGGCCAGCCCTTGGGGCTGAAGATGTTGGCAGAGATGAGAACATGAACCACCTTGGACTTCATTCTCAGGAGCTGGTATGTCACATAGCGGGCGGCAGGGAACCCAGAGAAGGGAAGCCACTGGGGTAACTCTTGCTGAGATGGAGGAAAGGTTATAGAGTGCCTTAAAATTTGAGAGTGCAGGGGCACTGGGAGAAGTCACTCCAGTCCAGTTCTACCCTAACTCCTTGTAGGAGCTGAGGTGAGAGCCACTTCTGCCCTGCGGGTCTCTGTTTCTCAAACTGGATCAGGTAGATCCAGCCTTATTCGGCATCACTGAGACTTCTGAGTTGTGTGTAGTTTTAAATTCTCTAAAGTGAGGCCTATTTACAATATACGCAGAGGAGCTGACTTTTTAAAAGAACCTAGCAGTGGATCCTTCAGCATGATTTTCATGGCCAGTAAATCGAAAGCCTCATATCAGGTTTGCCATTCAGCCAAGGTCTGAAAAGTGTTAGTCCAGACCACGTGAAGGAGGAGGTGGCAGGACTCAGATTTCTATAGTTTTCAGGGTACAGGAACTTTGTCCCGGGCAATAATTTCATCTAAAAGAATTTCGGTTCTCCCATGTGGGCTTGGAGGGAGAGGGCTCCAGACAGCAGAATAAAGGGGAAACTGTGCTTTCCCCACCCACGGAGCCTGAAGCTCAAATCAGATTACGTCAGGGCAAGAGGACATGGTGATCTTACCTGAGGAATTTGCTGGCTACCAAGACTGGCAGTGAAGGGGAGGAGAGACTGTCTCTGGAGAATTCAATCCCCATTTCTGGAGGAACACTAACCCTTTGTGGGGTGCTTGGTGTATGTTATCCTACCTAATTTCTCCAACGATCCCTTAATTTATAGATGAAGCCAGCAAGGCTCAAAAAGGGAAAGTGGCTTGCCAAGGTCACAGGGCAAGTTAAGCATGAGGGCCGGGATGTGAAGCCAGATCTCATGAAGCAGGCTTGGGGCTCTTTCCACTAAGCCACCTTGAAGTCCCCATGAAGCCTCAAGGGTCAGGCGTGTGGGGAGCGTCTGGGTCAGAGAGGACCTTCGAAGCAGTCCGTGCTAACGTGGCCCGGGGGCAGGGGGGCATTTTTGTGCCTTCTCTTTTTGATTTGTCCTGGAAAGTCCCACATCTTTCAGAGAACTCCTTCCTAGCATTCTTATCTGGAATTTACACCAAGAGCAGCCAAAGGCCAGGCTGGACTTGGAGGCCTGAGAAGGAGAGCAAAAGGTCAGTCCTTTCCATATAGCCCTCCTGGTCCAAGGTCCCTGAAGGTATACGGAGTAAATCTGTGTTCCTCAGCCCTTCACTGTCCGGAGCTGAGGTCTGGTGGGCCTGGGGAGATCCCCCAAAGTAAGAAAGTCCTATCCCCACCCAGGGCTGCCTGGGATTCTAAGAGACTGCATGGAAGGGCAGGGACTTGAGAGTTAGACCTGGGCTCAAATCCCAGTTCCATCACTTACTGGCTGTATGACCTTGGCCAAGTTTCCTCACCTCTCTGTGCCTCGCTTTCTCCATCTGCAAAGTGGAGCCAATTCTCGTCAGATGGAAGGGGTGAGGTGCTGTGAGGGCACATGTCAATGCGAGAGCCCATATGAAGCACCTCCTACCAAGGAATGGGAGCTAGTGTGAGGCTTTCCAGCTCTCCATGGGGTCCTGATCCCTTTCCCAGCTCCTGGCAGCCCCTTCCAAGGAACAGGACCTGGGTCCAGAGTGCTAGCACTCCTGGGTGGGCCACTGGGACCACTGACCAGGAATCACTTTGTTTTATCCATCTTGCCACCCCCACGAGGCCCATCCTGTCGGGGTGCTGGCTTTGCCCTGGGGAGATAGCATGATCGACCAGCATGGACCCTGCCCTTTGGGAGCTGACAGTCTAGGGAGGCAGGCATAGCCAAGCCAGGCAGTGGCAGCACACAGGGCAAGGGCTGCTGCACTTGGATACACAGGGGACCCCAAAGAGAGAAAGATGACTCTGCCTGGGGTCAGGGGAGATTTCACAGAGGAGAGTGGCTGAGGGGAGAGTCAAAATATCTAACAACCTGTTTGTTATGGTTGCTGCCCAATCAGAAAAGTCACCAGCTATCAACAGTCCGTAGGCCCCAGCCGTGTCTACCAGCTGATTATTAATGCCCTGGTAAGGGGCATTTGATTTGGGTCCTGACAGATGAATAAGAGTTCTTCAAACAGGTAGGAATAAAGGGCATTCCAGGCAGGGGGAACAGCATGTGAAGAGACCTGATGACTAGTAAAAAATATTGTTTGCTCCAGTGTGTCTGGAGCACAGGCTACAAGAGGGGAAGGGGAGGAGATGAAGACAGAGAGGGTCTTGAATGCCAAATTAAGTCCGGGCAACAGGTGACCCAGACAGCAGGCACTGCAGTGGGAGTTTCCAGGGGCTGCACACTACTCCATCCCAAGCACACATATCTACTTGGGGTAGGATGTTGCACAGGGCTGTGGGTCCAGGCTCTATTTTCCTGGGAGAGGGACCAGCAAGGGTGGGCCAGGAGGAGGGGCTCTAGAGTCTTTTAGACAGGGAAACTGAGGCAGATTGTTGTGTTGGTGGGCCCAACAGTGGAAGGTAGGTAGCGGCAGTAATAGGTGGAGACATGGGTACCCTGAGCTCCCCTGGCTTTCACCCCAGCCCTGTCTGCTGGTGGCCCTGAGGCTTCCTGTCTGCTCAGGGATCATTTGGAGAATAAGGAAACTGGTTCTAGCACTAGCTCTGCTCCTTAAGCACTGTGTGACCTTGAGGAAGCCACAAACCCTTTCTGGGCCTTAGGGTTACCATATGCAGCATGAGGGAGCCTGTTGGTTTCTCTCTTGGAAATTAAGGGTATACCAAGTCAATCCTCTCCTGCCAGCCACCCTGACCTGGCATCATGGAGCAAGGAGAGCTTGGGACTCGGCAGAGCTGAGTTTGAGTCCCAGCTTTGGGCTTTACTGGCTATCTGAGCTTTTGTTTCCTCATCTATAGAATCAGGGTTGATTCGCTAGGTCAATATTGTATGGAATAAATGAGAAAAAATCTGGTGGATTGGAGACAAGGCAACAAAAGTGGTGGTGGAAGTGCCTCCCGCCTCCCTTACCTTCTAAGGGTGCTTGGTCTGCAGGCCTGTGAAGGGGGAGCTCAGGGCCGGCGGGGAAGGAGGGTCACCATACAGTTACTGTTCTCCCAGGACACTTTTGAGTGTGAAACGGAGCACTATTCCTAATCAATGGCCGTAAATTAGGGCTGTCCTGAGGAAACTGGAATCCATGCCCCACTGTGGGGGTCCAGGGGGCCCCTAGCCCTGGCTAAGGGAAACTCAGCCCGCAGTACGCAGCCACCTGCATGCCCCAGGATGCAAGTTAAAATGCAACAAACCTCACAGGAGAACAACGTACAGACGGTATCGTAGACTGTGATTTCCCCCAGGCTGCACAGTTCCTTCTCACAATAACATCACCAGACCCCATTTATGCGACTCTGTTGTGAAATGTCTTTGTTCTGAGACCCTATGTATTGCCCCTCATTGTCCCACCTCTTTGCGGAGCGCGATCTTCATTCTCTGGACCGCCGCCACCAGAGAGAATCTCTCCTGTCCGGAAGTCCCAATAAATAAATCTTATGCCTGACACTGTGCAGAGCGTGTCCTCTCGTCTTGCAACTGCCCCGCCCCGGGCTCTTCAGGAGCTGGGTTGAAACACCCCCCACTTCCCCCCTCTGGGATACGTGGAGATGCAGAAATCAAGATGGAGAGACAGAGATGGGGTCATGGTGAAAGAGAGGCTTGAGGCCACGAGGATGGCATTTGGAGAGAGGCAGTGATGTTTCGAGCTGGCTGGAGGAAGTTTTGCTGCAGGAAGTGCTGTTTAGTTCCTAAAGAACTTTGCTAAAGAGCTGCTTTGCCTTTCAGTTGCGTGGGAGTTGGATTTGTGTTGGATGATTTTTTAAAATCCCATGCATTTGCTTGCTGATTTTCAATTTCATTTTATTTGATTTGGAGGGGGTGGGGTGATACCCAGCTGCAACCAGCCTTCAGATGGGAGCAGGAAGGCTGGTTACAGTTGGTTAGGCAGGTGAAGAGGCTTTCAGGACGCCTAGAAGGCAGTAGCTGCACAGTAAATACCCATCCCCTTTCATCTTCACCAGCACGTGCTCTTGCACTGGAACCCTGGTCCCCAGGTTTTTTGAGCCCCCAAACTAACCATCTCATTGCCACTCCTCTAGTGGTCTGAGTGCTGAGGACTCCCCACCCCTCCCCGCCAAGAATTCTTAACCCACCAGCACAGGAACTCCTCTGAGAGGCTGCTGGATTGGATTCCTTTCCGCTTCCTTTCACGTCCTCTCCAGTGGGGGCTGGGCTGGGCTGCAGCTGGTGGGCTGAGGGAGGTGGGGAGGCTCTCCCCTAGACCACTTTTCTGCACAGCCCCTTCCACATGTCACACGCGAGTCTGCATTCCTCTATTCTTAAAGCTGCTTCTGGGAACACAGACTTTCAGAAACCTGAGACGGCCAAACGGTGCAGGCCAGAGGGAGGTGGACCCAGGCGGCGTGGGGGTGGGAGGCTTGGCTTAGGCCTTCACTGGGAACAGAAACAGCAGCTCCCCGTCCCCTTTCAGCTGCTCTGGGCTTCCAGGCCAGGTTGCAAAGAGCACTGGCTTTTGCTAAACCCATTTGGGGAGATGGGGCTGGAGAAGGAAAGAAGCCCTGGTTGTTTGTAAAGGTAGAGGGACTTTTTCTACGTCCACCTAGTGCAAAGGTTTTCACTGCCCCTTTAAGCTTCCAGAACAACGGGGCAGACTATAAGCAAGACCAGAAACAACCAGCGATGTGAAGTTACTAGCCCTGGGTCACACAGCCAGTAAGTGGAGGGGCTGGGTTCAAATCCAGGTTTTTCCAAGTAGGAAACTTTTTCAATAGCACCACAGTCATGGGTACTGGGTGCAGTTGGAAATACCTTCCCTCCAGCAGACCTCTGACTGCCCGGACTGCTGTGTGAAATTCCTGCCTTCAGGAATTTATTCATTCCATTGATGTAAGCGCCCCACCCCCACATAGCTCTTAGAATCTTAAGACTGTGGCTCATTAGGTCTGAAAGGAGTTTTAGAAATTAATTTGTCCATTCCCCTCCCCTTACAGAACTGGGAAACTGAGTCTCAGAGACAGAATATGACTTGCTTGTAGTCACAAAACAAGTGGGCATCATGCTTAGGCCCGACCTGGACCTTCTAAGACCCAGTGAGCTTCATTGACGAGAGTACCAAGTTCAAACCTGGGTTTGGATCCTGACTCTGCCACTTACTTTCTGGGTGACATTAGCCAGTGGATTTTATCTCTGGAGCCTCAGTTTCCCCATCTACTAAATGGGGATAATGACTCCTTCACCAAAGTGTTGCCATAAAGGTTGGACAAGGTCCTGGCACACAGTACTGGCACCCAGGGGCACTCAGTACAGGCTGGTGGCCTTCCTTCTTCCCTAGCACAGGAAAACTGGATTTTAAGGCACCAAGACCATGGCTGCCCCCTTACAAGGGCTGGAGAGAGGGGGTCAATAGGACCAGTGGTGTGTTAGCAGTGGCTGCCACTGGCTGGTGAGAGCTGATTGCTAAATATTTGGACATTGCAAGACAATTATTAGCTTTAAATCAGCCATAGTAGGAGTAAAACAGCAAATGCTACAAATCAGGGCTTTTTTATGTATTTATTTTTAACAAAGGTCTATAGTATGGGGTTTGCCAGCAGTAGGAGGTGACCCATGCTGTCATTATGCCCATAGCACAGATGAGACTCTGGGGCTAGGCAGGCCAGTTAATTATATCTGCATATCTATTATGATTTGCAGCTTCACTGCTTCCTAGCTAAGTATCCATGACAAGTCACTTTTATCTCTCAGAGTCCTTTATGTCAGGCAAGGAAACCAAGGCAAACACCCAGCTGCGTGGATATCAGTGAAGGAAGATGACGCTGTGCATACCTCATCAGCTTATTGGGATAATTAAATGGGATGATGTATGTAAAGCGGTAGGCTCACAGCCTGATAAACAGCCGATATTAATACCATACTGGCTTGGCACCTTCACATACCTAATCATAACCTAGTGAGAAAGATGTCGTCACTCCCAATTTCCTGATGAGGAAACTGAGTCTGCAAGAGGTGAAGTGACTCGTCCAAGGCCATGCTGCTAGCTGGTGGCAGAGCCAGGCTTTGAACCCTGATGGGATTGGCTCCAAGGCTGTGTTTCTGCCAAGGCTGCTTGGCCCCAGCCCAGTTCTCGGGGACAATTGCAGAGCTGGGCTGTGGTACTTGGCAACCGGCTTCAGGCGGAATGTGTGGGGTCAAAATGGCTGCCTGTCCCCGGGATCTGCTGAGCAACTCGGCTCAGAGCCCAAAGCCTGCACTTTGGAGCTGCGCAGCGGTCACACGTGCCTCCTTCTCCAGGCTTCTGGACCCCAGACTCACAGCCCCTCCTCTGGTGTTCCCCTCTACACCCCACCTCAGGGGAATCACCCCAGAACGGTGATGGCCACTCCATGGGGAAAGTGAGTTTTCGCCTGGTCCAGAGGGCTGGTTTGGGGCAGGGTGGGGAAGGTGGCAGCACCCAGGCCCCTGCAAGCCCCTTCTCAAAGAAGCCTAATCGACCTTTTCCTGACTCCCTGCACTCTTGAACAGAGCTTCCGCCCCACTCCCAGGCCTGCTTTGCCAGTCTCCATCGGGTTCCCTCTGTGCCTCTAACCCCTGCCCCACCCCCCCATCAGCCAGGCATACGCTGGAGCCCAGAGAACGTACACCCATTCCCAGCAAACCACGGCAGCGCTGAGAACCCCAACAACTGAATGCCTTTCTCTCCCTATGTTTGGGGTGTGGGGTTGATGGACAGATGATGTCATCAGCCCTAAATCCAGGGGCCCTGTGATTCCAACAGCTCTGAGAGCCGCCAGGCCTCAGGCCCAGAGGAGGAGACTCGCCTGGGCTCCAGGCTCCAGGAGTTTCAGAAAGGATGCTTGGGCTCCCTCACAGGCCTCCCAAAGCCAGGGGGATGCCTGGGAGAAATATCGTCAGAGTGGAACCCCACGGACTTGGTCCATTTACTCCCCCACTCCCCCAGGCAGAGGGAGCAGGAACCCAGGATCTGGGTCTGCCTGTCAGGCTTCCCCTTCCCCTCCCACCCAACATATAAATTTGAGCTTTAGACAAATTGGTTAACCTCTCCAAACATCAATTTTCTCCTCTGGAAGACACTGACACCCATGTGACAAAGCTGATGTGTGGACCATATAAGTGCCTGGCTCAGCGTTGACCAGTAACAACTCACTAAAGATGACTCTTCATTTTTTTATTCACTGGGCTAGTTACTGTTTCCTATGTGGCCATATAATTGTGTGATCCAAGGCACTTTTGAGAGGGTAAGGGGACACAATTATTGGTTATGCTGGGATAATTATGCAGGCAGAACCCAAGACCATCCTGGGCACACAGGGCCGTATGGGCACACTATGAAGCTGGTGTCTTCCCTGTGCCAGGCTCTGGGTGGATTCGTTACCTTCCCTGCCCCAGAGGAGAGACAGACAGACAGCCCTCGTTCAGCTCAGTATCAGGAGAGAACAAGTTTCCAGAAAGCAAAGGGGGACCAAAGCCCCATGTGTTTTGTGAGCTTATGAAACTTTGTAAAAGGCCACGGCTTGCTGCCTCCCAGCAGCCACTATCGCCAGCTCCTTGACTCAGAAGCACGAGGGTTTTGAGTGCTGCTGGCGGACACTGACATAGCAGCAACCCCTCTGTTATTTGAGTATTGATGGGCTCTGAGTCTGTTTCCTCTTCTGCTCTGTAAAATGGGGACAATGAGCCTTACCTCAGCTAAGGGAACATATGTGGAAGGGGCCCGCAGAGCTCTTGGTGCTCGTTGAGAGTCAGAATTGGAATCTATTAGTTGAAACAGCAAGTGAGGGGGTGGGGGGGTGGACAGCACGGGCACATTCTGCATGTCCCAAGCAGTTGGACTGATGACCCCCAAGGCTCTCCCTGCCTTCATTTGACTTGAGTTGCTCCACATTCCAAGGCCTCCTGGGTGTGAGATCCCCCCTGTCTAGCCCATAGCAAAGACTCAGAGGTGGCGGCTGTGGCTGCCAAAGGGGGAAGGAGGTAACTGTTTCACAGGCTCGGCAAACCATGAAAGCTTACAAAATGCTTCCCTCCAGGCAGGAAGAGCGGCTGACATAAGTGTGCCTTTCCTCAGAGCCTCACCTTGGCCTCAGAGGATCCTCTAACCACAGAGAACAGAGTTAACTCTTCACTGAGCATTTTCAGGACCATAGTCTCATGTGACCACATGGATCTTGTGAAAGAGGCTGACCGCCCCGTTGAGGAAACCGAGGCCCGGACGGGAAAGTGGACTGCTCGAACTTGCGTGGTGAGGAAGAGGCAGAACTGTGTTTTCAAGTCTCAGAAGCACCCATGTCTGGGCTCTCTCCATACCCCTGCAGATGCCCAAGACTGGGAATAAAAAAATATTAAGCCCCAAAGCCAAACCTCACAAATAATGTAAGCCATCGGGGGAAATTGTTCTTCCTTGTCCTTCCAAAGTTTTCTGTTTTTCTTGTCCCCCAGCCAGAATATAAGTCCTTAAGGGCAGGAGCCATGGCTGAAACTTTTGTTATCCCCCAGAATACTTCAAACAGAATACACAGTAAGTGCTTGCTAAATGTGGATTCAATACAAATATTTTGGAATACTATACAGCCATAAAAAGTAGCTCTTTCTAGAGTGATAGTAAATGGTCTCCAAGAAGTGAAGAAAATACAAGGGGTACAACAATGTGGATTGTGCAGAAAAATAAGAGAAATATATATATAGATGTATACACACTCACACAAAACACAGTTGTGTGTCTGGCCAGAGTGAGTTTGGCAACATTGGTTGGTATACTTCTGCACATTTTGAAATTTGAACCGTGAGCAAGTATTACCTACTTGAAAAAAGAAATCAAGCAAACATTTTAAAAAGTGGAAATAGCTAAAAATGCAGTTTGCTATTTTTAAAAGTGAAACACTTAATGGCATGGAGAGGAGTGATGTTTCCTGCCTCCCTGATCCTCACCAAAATGGTCACTTTGATTTCCCAGGATGTACTGGGAAACCAGAAATCCTAGGTCAAGGTTGGCAGGGCCCTTGCGGACCCCCCTCTCTTTTTGCCAGTAGGGAAACTGGGCTCAGGGTCATACAGGGAGTGAATGACAGAGCTGGGAGGCGGGGTGGCTTGCAGCCCTGACTCCTTCCCCAGCGGCTTCCTGCTCCTTGTCCACAAACCAGCTGGGTTTGCTGCTCATGAAAATGTGACTCAAGCCCCATAAACTCTTGTGAAGTTTCTTAGCCGGATACACACAGACATCAGGATAGAGAGGAGTTGCCTAGCAGGCAAGAGACCCCGATTATGTCCTTGGCATAATGTCAAAAATGTAGGTTGTGCAACATGGAGAATGTCCTAAATGCTGCTGATTGTTCACTTTAAAATGGTTAATTTTATGTTACATGCATTTCACCTCAAGAAAGAGTCCCCCAGTGCAGTGATCTTTGCCAACAACCCTAAAATTGATCATCCAAAATAAGACACTTTCAGAATGAAAGGGGATGCTATTAATAATTATGCCTGGAAAGCAAGTGCAAACAAGATTTCCTGGGCAAAACCGGGACTATGGTACCCCTCCAAAAAATCCCATCATCTGGAAGCTGGCAAGAAGACATTTTAGACAAAGGGCCTTCAAAGGAGAGTGATCTGATCGCTGTTCTCCAAGCCTCTTCTCTTCCCCTTCCCCCCTTCCCCAAATACTGGCAACAAGATCAGCTTTGGGCAGACACGGGTTCAAATCCTGACTCTGTTCAAACCACTTTACATCTGAGTCTCCTCATCTGAAAAACATAAATCATGATTCCTATCTCAAAGGGATGTTGTGAGAATTCAATGTCTCGTACAGAACCAGGCACAGAGCTGGTGCAGCAAGCAGGAGTTTCTCTTCCTCTAATGCAGAGAAATAATGAAACGACACAGGCTTAATCCTGAAACTCCTGGGGGGTTGAACAGAGAGAGCCTCTCTCCCAAACCAGATTCACAAATGCCCCCGTGGGAGGAAGAATCTCAGGCACGGTGTTGATTCTAATTCTGGGAGGCATTTTGCGAAGCACCTCTTTGCAGTGACTCATTTTGGAACTCACTAAAAAATTCTTTGAGTTAAAAACAGAAGTCGAATGGGGCTCAGGTTGCATTGTGCCTTTTCTCTCCCCCTGGCCTGGGTAGTGGGGATAGTGCATGGAATTGGAGGGATTTCTGGGCAGAATTTAACCTGATTTTTATCCCCAGCATGCCCCTAGGGATTGGAAAGTTCGAGCAGAGCCCAGGCCAGAGGCAAGGAAGTGGGGTGCAAAGAAAAGGAAGGCCAGGAAAATGGGGTAGGGATGACTTTTTTCCTCCCCCGAATCCTGCCACTCCCCATCCCGGTCCCCGTCCCTTGCTGAAGCCTGCAGAGAATGCCCTGCCCTCTCCCATTCCTGAATTAAAGCCCAAGGTAAGACGGGATGGGCAGGGCTTCCTCACCCCTAACAATTCAGCAGGACAATGGGAGGGTTCAGATCTCCTCAGCCAGCTCTGCTGGTGGCTGGCTGTGGGCCTGGACCACTTCCCTTGACCTCTGTGAGCCTTAGCTTCCCCAAAACAGAGAATGAAGGCATTGCAAGTACCTGTTACAGGGACCCTGTGGGGCGGGGAAGGGCTTTAAACTTGGTAGAGTCTTATGCAGATATGTGTGTGTGTATGGGGAGGGGGGTGTCCTTCTCTTCCCAGTGGTCTGGTGCTGCTTCCAAAGTCTCCTTCTAAGGGAGTTTGGGGTTCCTTGCTCTGTCGCTCGCCAGGACAGGGCATGCGTCGTCCTTGGAGCACGGGCCTGCCTGACACTTAGGGGACCTGGAGTGGCTTCCTTCACACCCTCACGCAGGCCTCTGCTCAAGTGTCACCTCGTCAGAGAGCCCTTCTCCAAACACCCTCCATGAAAAAGCACCCGAGCCCTCCTAGCCTCTCCCTGCTTTATTTTCACCACTGAACTTATCACTCCTGACAAGCTAGATATTTCTGGTTGTTTATTATTTTCCTTCCCCGGCCCAGACTGAAGCCCCAAGAGGGTCCGGGCTATATTTTGTTCACTGCTGTATCCTCGGTGCCTAAAAGAGGACCTGGCGCTTAGAAGGTGCTCGTAGCTGTGCACTGGTGAGCGAATGAATGTCTGCTGCATGAATATGGCAGATAGCACCGAACCCACTAGTCACATCGCAGTGTGTGACTCAGAACTTCTGCTTCCTTCGATTATTTTTTGCAATGTTTATTTCCTATCTTTAACTCTTCAATCTGACACTTATTGTGGTATATAGTATGTGAGGTGAGGCTATAAACAGATCCCCAACTAAGCAGCTAAACAATTTGCAGAATGATCCGCTCAGCCCCGCACCCGCCCATTGATTTGTGAGGTCTCCGTTTTCTTTGAGGAGAGGCCGGGACGTGCCTGCTCCTCTGGCTCTTCCTGTACCAGCAGCCCACGAGGCAGGAGGCCAGTGGAGACCACCACTGCGCGCACTGGAATTGGATAATCTGTGATCCACTTTCCAGCCCAACCACTGCCCAGCCAGATGACTCTGGGCAAGGAAAGGCTTTTCTAAGCCTCATTTACGCTGGCTGTGAAATGGGCACGATTGTCCCATCATGCCTCCTTCACGGGGCCTCTGTAGGACTGAACCCCAGCGCAGGCGACGGCAGCAGGCCTGGAGCCTGGCCTGCAGTGGGCGTTCAGCTGTGCCTTCATTGTCACGGATGCCGGCCTGTTGAAGCACAGCCACTCACCGGGTAGACAGTCACCGTGTGCCCCAAACAGGGCTGTGTCCAAGCCCTGGCAGCTGGCCCTCCTGGGAGACAGAGCATGGTCTTGTATGTGGAGGAGAAGCAGCAAGTGTGAAAACAGGAACTGTCCCAGCCAGGAGGGTCCTCATCTGGGGGAGGGAGAGGGTGTCCCCCTGGGAAGCGAAGCAGGGAGCTGAGCTGTGGCCTGTGGGCCCCTGGAGGCCCTCTGTCTTTGGAAAGGGGTGTTAAGCATTCATTAGTGGAGTCTCTTACTTCTTCCAGAACCCTCTGCACATTGGCTCCTGCTGGTCCCAGGGTCCATAGGGAGTGAGAAGCTCCAGAGGAGGCACTTTGGGGGCAGGGGGTAGTGCCCTTGGGAATTTTGGAGCCTGCTTTCAACGGGCACATAGTAAGTGCCTGTTGATTGGCCCCTCTCAGTATGATCAGTGCTGTGGTGGGGCCAATGCTAAGTGACCAGAGACCCACGGTGCTCTTGGGAAGGGGTCCATGGGTGGGTGACCGCACACCCTCATGTTAGGTGTCTAGAACCTGAGGAGAGGGGGCAATGCTGGGCCTGTCTTTCTATGTGAGCTTGGGCCTCAGTTTCTCCATCTGTGAAATGGGGAAGGGCTTTCGCTGGGTGGATTACTCGCTATCCGGGTCCCGGCACCGAGAGGGAGCGGCGGGAGCGCCCCCCGGAGCCTGCGTGGCGGCAGCGCGCGCGAGCGCAGGGGGCGGCGCGGCCCCGCGGTCGGGAGGGGCGGGGACGCGCGCGCGGGGACGCGCAGGCGGCGGCGGAACCGAGCGGACGAGCGTGCGGCCGCGGCGCTGCCAACTCGTGTGGGACCCACGGCTCCGGCCCGCCGCCCGCGGGTCAGAGCGCGCCGATCCTCCCGCGGGGCAGCCGAGCCGAGCCTGCCCGCGCGCCGGTGAGTGGCCTGGGGCGGAGGCTGGGCCGGGGCCGGGCGCGGGGCGCGGAGGACGCAGGGACCGGACCGCCGGGCCGTCACCCCCCGACTCGAGTCGTGTAGTGCGCGTGCACACGCGCGCGCCCGAGGCTCGGCGCGGGAGGGCGGGAGGGTGTGCTCGCGTGAGGCTGGGGGTACGTGTGTGAACGTGCCAGTCTTAGTGTGCCAGAGTCTGGGCGGCTGAGCGTGCGTGGGCGGCGTGTGTCCTTCTGTCCCTCGGGGTGTGCGTCTGCTGGAGTGTGTGCGTGTGCACCTCGAGTTTGTGGGTTGTGTGTTGGGTTTTGTGGGGGGGGGTGTGAATGAGTGTGAGTAAATGAGCATCACCCCAATTTGTCCATTTGAGTGTTTGCTATGTGCCAAGGATGCCACGCGTGTCACGTGTGATCTCATTTAGTTTTTGTGACCCAGTATGTGTGGGCCTCAGGGAGTATGTGTGTGTACACGTGTGTATGTGCTGTTTGCAAGCGATTTATGATTATGAAGACAAAGGTGTGCAGATGTGGATGTGTAATTTGTGTACAGAAGTGTGGGGTGTGTTTATTACTGGGGATGAGACCCCCTCTTTGCGCCCACCAGGCCTATGTGTGGGTGGTAGGCCTTGTTTGGTGACTGGGGGACCAGAGGACAGACGGGCAGAGCCCAGCTGGGCCTGGGCAGGGCTACTGTAAGACGCTCAGTAGGGTTGCAGGACCCAGGCTGGGCAGAGCCATTGGGCCTGGCACAGGAAGGCTTGTGCCTGGTTCTTACTAAAGACCTTCTGGGTCTCCTGGCTTTGTGCTTGGCTCTCTCCTGCCCAGCTGGATTTTAACCCGTTCCCCAGGCCTGGGGCTTTGACCCTGGGGAGACCCAGGGATCGCAGGATACTTGTCTGTGTATCTGTGGGTCTCTCTGCCTGTCCCGCTAAGTAGAAAGATATTGGTTTGATTGATTTGTATGAAGCCTGGGCTCCAAGCGTGAGTCCCCAAGACAGTAACGAATTTAGCACAGCAGGCTTGGGACACTGTTTCCAAGGTCTGTCCTTGCAGTTTTGATGGACAGTTTTCTGAGCTTTATAAGTGTTGAAATCTTTGCACTTGAAATTTTACTTGCTTTAAGGCAAGCTTTTAAAACTTTGGGGCTTCCTAGTTCCTCTGAATTTTCAAAATTCAACTTGCCTTTCCACGGGGAAAATGTCCTCTTAGGAGCTCAGTGTATGTGCAGGCAAACCTTGGAGGCACATTTAAAAACCGCGTCGCTAATGGAAGAAGAATTTCATTGAAAGGGACGCAGAGCCGGCTGGGAGCGCCTGCTTCCAACACGGCAAATTCACCGAATGAACTTTGGACGTCTTCTTTTAGACAAACAAAACCTGGAAGGAAACAAAAAAGACCCACATTCCTTTTCTTTTTTGTCCTGCAAAATGAAGGAAAAAAAACCAAAAAACACCTTTCGGGTTTGCTGGAAACACTACCTCCCTCTTCTCCGATCAAGGCCAAGCCTTCCCTTGGGCCCCCCCACCCCCAAATAAAATGTGCCTGTGGGGAGCTGTGGAATGAGTCACTCCCTGGCAGAGAGCCCCACGGGCAAACATTTGGGAAGGTTCTTGCCTAACTTCCCAGAAGAAAAGGCCCAGGATTTAAAATGGTCCCTGTGGTTTATCAGCCTCTGCCTTCCCGTCTGCTTCGGAAATGACTAAAAAGTGGTTTCTATCGCCCCAAAATAAAGTCTCAGGCATAAGAACCAACCCATGTTGGTCTGGGTTTAAGGCCATTCAGCTGTCAAGAACGGAGCTTCTGGCTTTGCCAGATCACATTGCTGGTGGGTTTGAACAAGAAAGGAGCAGGGAATGGGAACGCATATTTATGGAGCACCTACTGTGTGCCAGGAACTGCTCTGGGTGCTGCGAATCCTCCCAGTAGTCTTTGGGAGACTTTGCTGCAGAAATTGGCTTTTGGTTTTACACATGAGGAAACCGAGGCTCCGAGAAGTCAAGCTGTGTCCTCGGACAGCTGAAAGGAGGTGTGAGCAGAGTTCCAAGCCACCTGCCTGACTTCACAGCCACCCTCTTTCCATTGCACCAGACATTTGACTTCCTAAGGTGCAGACTCTGATGAATGCTTGACACACATCTGTTCATTTAATTCTCACCGGGAGGTAGGGGTTACTATCTCTAATTTACAGAGGAGAAAACTGAGGCTCAGAGCCATGAAACAACTTGAATAATTTTGTCAATGTAGCACTGTGACTAATGGCCACCAGTTATTGAAGGTATACTATGTGCCAGGTACAGTGCTAAGAGCTTTAAGTGCCTTATTTCATTCAATCCACTCCCCGACATTATGATCTGGGAACTATCACAATGCCCATTTTACAGATGAGAAAACTGGCGGTACAGAGAGATTAAATAACGTGCCAAAGATCTAATATGGGGTAGAGTCTGGATTTGAATCCAGACTTGTCTGAGCAGAGCCCATATTTTCCCCCACTGCACCTGGAAAGTAATATTCGCTGCATACCGTGTGCCTGGGCTGTTGCTAAGGTCCAGTATCATTATCCTGATTTCACAGAGGGGAAGACAAAGACTCAGGGAGGTTAAGTAACTTGGGCACGTTCATAGCTGGTGAGTGGCAAAATCAGGATTCGAACCCACAACCCTGACTCCGGCATTAAAGTTCTTAACTTCAAACCCAGCCTGGCTGCTTTAGTCCAGCCTTTCACCGCTCATGTGCTGAAAATCCAAGTGGGTTAAGGCATACCAGGTCCCTGCAGGGCTGGGATGCCACCTCCTGCAAGCTCTGTTGTCCTTCCTTGTCCATTCTTGCAACTCTGGTGCAAATGACCAGTGCCCAGGGCCAGCGCTATCAACTAGAAAGGGCTGTGGTTTACATTTTTCTTTCCTCTCAAAGTTCCACGGATCAGTTTCATAAGGGAAGTATCACAACAATTGTCAAAAAGAGAAAAATATCCCCTTCCTCTTCTTGGGTCAGACCAAGCGAAGGGGTTAGAGGGTGGAGAGTGGAGGGCCCTGGGTGGACCATCTGAGAGTCAGTCACGGTTGGCACCTCCAGCTTGTGTGCGGTAGAAGTGAGCTGGGACACTGCCCTGAGGAGGAGCCCAGGGTTCCGACACCGATGATGGAGAGTTACTGCCAAAGGGCCTGACGCTCAAATCTGAGTATCTGATAGCGTGATCATTTTTACATAGACCTCTTGTCACTTGTCATTTCAGTCCCGTGCCTGTCTCTTTTCCTCGTCATTTCCATTTATATCACGGTTTATACTACGCTGGACTTGAAAGGAATGCTTGTACGTGTGTGTGAGCACCTGTGTGGTTTGGGTTGTGTTGTGCCTCTGCAAGTTTCCTTTGGTGTTGAAAGAAAAAGGTATTTCTCTCCCTTCCAAGCATGTTCTGCAAATTGATGAACATTTGCAAATTGCTTTGAGATGCGTTAATTTAAGGTGTGAAATAATAGATCTTGTGCAAAAGCTTGGCCACATTTCTGGCATTGATGGATTTCTCTTCCGTCTGGTCTGTGATTTGGGGAGGTAAAAATAGTCCTTGCTTCCACATTTTTATCTTTTTTTTTTTTTTTTTTTTTTTTTTTTGCTGACATCACTCTTAGGAAGCAGTACACACATGCCATACAGAACTCTCCTAGGCCATTCTCTCCAACGCAGAGCTCTGGGGAGTAGGGGTGCTTTTGGTGAGAGGGCAGTCATCCAGGGTGGTCTGGGCACCTGCTGGGAGAATGTGAAATTGCTTTAAAATGAGTAGATGGTGGGTGGCTGGGCTTGGCTGCAGACCAGGGGCAGACGGGTGAGGACTTAGTGACTCCTTGGTTTAGGGCCATCTTCTCGTTTCTGACATTTGGGTCATGGTGACACAAAAGCTAACAATTTTGGGAAACTGTTAGCTTAAAAAGAAAAAATTAGGCCAGTGACTTCACCCCTTGCCGTCTGAGTTGAGTGGCGTACACACAGCCCAGTGCCTTCCTTTGGCCAAATCTGAATTAAACCAATGGACTTCTCAGACTCGACTTCCAGACAGAGAAGCCGACTTCGGGGCAGATCAGTCGGTGGTGTAATTTCCTGTGACGTTAAATTTGGGAACTTGAAATTGGAGTGTGATCTAGCATTTTGACATCTGTCCCTCTAACAGGACTTGTTTGTGTGGAAACAGATCCACTTACACAGGCCCCAGGTTAGCTCCAGGCTGGCACCGTTGTCTTGAATTCTGGATTTTTCCAAGGCGACTTCTCGGGTGGTCTGGTTGCAGAGGCACTGGACTTCTAGCCAAGCCTCCTTGGCATCCACTGACAGGATCCTAGTGTCCCACCACACCCGACTTATCCCTGTAACCGACTCTGTCTGGGAGGTGAATGAGGGGAGGCGATGGAGTTGAAAGGTGGGGCAGCCGGCCGGCCGAGATCTGAAATGCATTCAGTTCCAAGGGCCTTGAGCCACATGGAGCTGTTCTTTCTTTTAGACATCTGCGTGATGGTGACCTCATAGAAAAGAGAAAAGGGGCTTTATGTAGGAATTCCATAGAGTGTGAAGGAATTCCAGCAAGGGAAGGGGGAGGGAAATGGCCGCTGGGAGCCTGCAGTGCTATGTTTTACCAGCGTTGTTTAACCCTCACGCTTCAGAATTAGGCTGGGGGGGGTGGGGGTGGCAATGCTGGGCCCCAGTGAACAGGAGTGCATTTACGAAGGGCTCCCGTGTCCCTGAGTTGTAGCTGAGGCTGACGGGTTCAGTCCCTCAGACGTGCTCTTACTGCAGGTGAGCGGCAGGGCTGGGATTTGTTCATGTCCCCTTTCTCCAAAGCCTGCCCTCTTTTTGTCCCTGCTTGTCCACAAAGCCTCTGACACTGGGAATTGTTAGAAGAGATCTGCAAATCGATGGAGTTACTTTAAAAGGACCTTCAGCTCTGATCTTCCAAGCTGCCGATGAGGAATTCAATAGGCGTCCCGTCCTAGGAGAGCGTCGCACAAGCGCACTGGGGCCCGAGGAAGAGTTGTGGGATTCCCAGTGGACTGGGACTGACAGGCTTTGGGAGTTGGAAGGACTCTCAGCGAAACGGAAACTGAGGCCCAGACAGGGGAGGGCTCTCACCCACAAGCAAACTCAACACTTGCGCTGTCGCCCCAAATGAAGGGAGGTTTTAATTTGAGACCTGACACCATGAGCACGTCACTTCAACTCTCTTGGCCTCACTTTCCTCATCTGGAAAGCAGGGACAGTATTGGGACCTCACAAGGCTTGGGGGAGAATGAAATGAAAATAATGCCCATTAAGTGCTCCGAACGTGGCTAGCACCTAGGAAGCGCTTGATGCTCACTCCCCAAGACATTAATTACTAAGGACTTGCCTGAGGGTCACACAGCCAGGAAGGTTGTCCCGAGGGTTTTCACTGCCCCCACACAGGGCTGAAAGGAGGTGTCGGGGGTCCCCCTCCAGGTGCCACCAAAGCACTTTTCTGTGACTGTGACCTCCCAAATGGAGGGGAAGGAGACAGCAACAGATTGGAAGGAAGCAGGATTTAGAAGTCAGGATGGCCCTGAGGTGTCTTAGGAAAATGTTTGGAAATAGGTATTTTGCTTTCCTCCCCTCCTGCCCCCCACAAGGTGAGGCAGTGAGCCTTACACGTTTTTGGCGCATCCTCTTCGAGCTGGAGGGTCTCGGGAGGCCCTGAGAGCTGTGTCAGCCACGGTGTTTTATTAAGCGGGGCAGATGTTTTGTTAATTATTTACACAGCGTTGGCCCCAGCAGAGGTCTGTGCTGACAGAAGCGCTGTCACAGACTCGGGTGGTGGGGGAGGCAGTTCTTGGTCAGAAATGAGCAAGGGGCTCTCTTCCCCCAGGAGTCCTTGTAGAGAGTCCCCACGGTGAGGCCTGAGGGAATCTGTGTGCTTCGTGCCCCCTCCTAAGCCATTTGGGGTTTCCTCAGACCAGCAGAGAAGAGAGATCCTTGTCCTTCAGAAGTGACTGCCCTTCCTGAGGCAGCTTCTACTGGACTCGTGCCCAGCTCTTTAGACTGGCGTCACACCCAAGACCCCACCAGGGCTTGTGTGCTGGGGAGAAAGCATCAGCAGGCCCTGGGGATCTTTGAGTCCAGACCCTCCTCTCCCCTGCCAGGTGAGCTCATCTGGAAAATGGAGGAGTAACCCCCAGGCTCGTGGCCCTTGATTGTCACAGTTTCCAAAGATTTTCCAAAGATTTGCCTTAAAAATCAAACTTGAGGATTAGAAACCTGAAAAGAAAGGAGCCTGGGATCATAGACTTCCCTGAAAGGTCACTAAGGATGAGGGGCAGGGCTCTTCTCCTGTGACCCATTTTACATAAGGAGGTTTTGCATGGGAGTTAATTTTAGAAAAGGTCCTGATGCTTAAAAAAAGAAAAGTACGAAAGCCTCTCAGTTTTCAGGTGGAGAAACTGAGGCCCAGGGAGATGGTGACAAGCCTGAGGCTGCACCATGGTTGGAATCCTATCGCTCTCTTGACTTTCAGGCCAAGGCTCTGTTCATGGCACCTGGGCCTGGGCTGTGGATGACGTAGAAACACGGACCCCTCGCTGCCCCATGGTTGTGTGGACTCTATTCAGTTAACCAGACACGCCTGTGCTGCCTGGTGTGTGGCGCATCCATTCACCCGTTCATTCATTCGTTCATTCATTCAAGAAGTACCTTCCAGCACTCTGGGTCAGGCATTGTGCTGGGAGCTGGCACAGTGCTGTGCCTCAGCCTCTCACTGTCTGGTGGGGACAGAGGTTGGGTCGTGACCACCTTGTTGGTGCTTGTGAACCATTTGCAACAGGCATCTCTGGGGAAATGGGGGGCGGCTTCCAAGAGCAAGGGGCATCTGAGCCAGCCTTGAGGGAGATGTGAGGTTTGCTGGCAGGGAGAGGGCACGGAGGTGTCTCAGGCAGGGTATTTTGAAGCTGGGCAGTCTGAGAGGACTGGGGTGAAGGGCAGGTAGGCCGCAGGGTGAGTGGGTGAGTGGGGAGGTGTGGGACAGGGCATGGGTGCAGGACTATAGCCCTGGGCTGCAAACAGGAACCTCCTACTGCTTCCTCAGCCTTTGAGCCCTTCAGCAGCTCCTCCGCACTTACCATATGCCAGGTGCTATTCTGACCTCTTTCCATGGATTAACTCACTTCATCCTCCCAGCAGTTCTGTGGGGATATACCCATTTTATGGACAAGGAGACAGATGCAGATATTCAGGATTCATGGTGCTTAATGACCTTTTTCATAAGTGCTGTGAGGAAACCACAACATGAGGGTCTGGTAGAGGAAGGCAGAGGCCACCCTCTGGAAAGACCCGTTATGCTGTGAGCTGGCACAGGAAGAGATGTCCAGTTCCAGGGCCTGGGAAAGGGCCTCTCAGGCAGTCGGAAGGAACAGCATCTGGCAAGGTCTTGCTAGGAGCCCAGACTGTTTATGCAGTGCCTAAGAGAAGGCCAGGGAGCTCAGCCACAGAAAACATGGTGATGGGCAGGAGGGGAGGCTGCTGAGGCCCCTCAGGGTCTTGGCAAGATTTGGTTTTTATTGTAAGGGGGGGGGGCGGGCTGTTGCTTCTCCAGCTTCACTTCTCAACAGTTTCCCTCTCTCTCACTCTGTTCCAGCAATGCTGGCTGCCTTTCCTTTCTCAAATATGCCGAGCATACTCCTGCCTCGGGGCCTTTGCACTTACTATGCCCACTTTCTGAAATCCTTTCCCCCTGATTTTCACTTGACTTTCACCTAGCCTTCATTTGGGACTCTGCAAATGTCACTTCTCCAGAGTGACCCCACCATCCTCACCCTGTCAAAGCTAGCCTCTCTCATCCCTTCACTCTCCAGTCCCTGGCTTTCTTTTTATTCAGGGCACTTACCTCTCCCTGATATCATGTACTTGTTATTGGCCTCCCAGACTAGAACACAAGCTCCATGAGGGCAAGGACTTGGAATGTGGACCACAGCATTCCTCAGTGCCAGCATCGTGCCTGGCATGCAGTAGTGCTCAGTTAATATTTATTGGGTGAATAGAAAGTTCTAAGTGGGCAAGTGGCAGGATCCTTGGAGAATGTTTATATGGCATTAACTAATCTGTTGGCAGATTTTGCTGGGTGCAAGGGCTCCTCCGCCCTCCACCATCCTCCTAATGGTCAGTGAATGGCTGAGCTGCAGCCAACTGACCCCCTCAGTGGAAAGGAGGTTTCTTAGAGAAAGGGCTCAACCTCACATTACTCCATGTAGGAAGAACTTGGTTGTGGAACCATAACCCAGAAGGGCTTGTGACCCCAGAGTTACAGGTCTCCTTCCTTTGCCCCTTGTCTGTAGAGGTGGCTCCTGAGTGCCTTATGGAGGGGCTTGGGAAACGGGTACGAGGGGTCATATCTTAAAGCTGCATTTTCATATCAAGCACACTATTTTTTAAAAGGATGCATCTTTTGGGGGTGATTTGAGAAGGAAGGAGCTAAGCCCCCCAAGCCACCTCTGGGCAAATGAGCTGGACCCCAGATCCTGCCCCAGCCCAGCAAACAGGGAATCCCAGGATTGAAAGAGAAAATGGTTCTCCAGCTGGCATGGCCTCGGCGGGCTACCAGGGTGGGTGACCAGATGGCGGGACCACTGGGCACCACATGGCAGGCAGACGGGGCTGGAGAGAGGGAGCCCACACCCTGGGTTTGGCAGGTCCAGCCGAGCCCAGCTGGATTCAGTTACAGCAGGATCTCCAGTGTGGACTTGGCATTCCTGGCGCTGTGTCTTTGTGTGCATTTCTTTTGTTTGTCTCCCCCAGGAATTTCAGTGGCCTTTTGTGTTTGTTTTAAATGCCAGCTTCCTCAGCTAGCCCAAGAGGGAATGAGGACTGGGTTTTTGTCTGTGCAGAGGCTGGGACAAGGGTGGGGACTGCCTGCTCTTAGAGTCAGCCTGATGGTGCCAGGGCAGCATTTGGAAAACATTCGGCGGCTTGTCCTAAGGGGTGACGGGCACAGCGGGTGCTGGGCGGGGCGCTGGGGTCACGGCAATGAATAAGGCTCATGCCCAGGTTTCATGGTACCACCAGCAAGCAGCTGCAGAGCACCACTCTGGGACCGGCCCTGTGCTGGGCACTGAGAGAAACACACAGGAATCCAACAAGGTCCCTGCCTCACCTGCCTGGGGAAACATGCAAAGAAAAGACTTAGGCTCCAAGCTAACAGTTCTCATTTGAGCATATTTTTCTGGAATCCTGTGTCTTCAGATGTCAGTCATCCGATGGGTAGGCACGTGGTGACCACGGTTTCCAAACTCCCAAGAGGGGAGTGGTCTGTAAAAGGATCGTGTTGCCATTTGGGGGCAGGAGAGGCAGTTTGAAAGCTGTCTTTGGTCTCTGGTGTGTGAGAAGTTCCTGGATTACTTGAATGGCTCGTGGGGCGGCATCTTTGAAATTGCACAGTGCTGAAAATTCTGGGACATATGGTCACTGTGATGTGCTAATGTTAGCAATCGAGATATTTAATTACCCAGAAAAAACCCTTTTCCTACCCACGAAGGATAACTGGAGAGACTTGATTTCTCTGGAGGCGGGTCCTACGCAGTGTAATTCGGGTCAGCAGACAGGGAGTCATTATCCCTCATTAATGTTTTTAGCTAATTAAGTGATTTATCTAGTCACCCATTTATCTCTTCTATCGCTCTTCACCCAGCGATGTTTGCTGGGTGCCTAGGAAGTGCCTGGCTATTGCTAGGCATTGGGGATGTAATGAAACAGGAGAGCAAATATTGCATCCCCACTGTGTGCCTAGCCCTGTGCCAGCCCATTGTGTGGGGCAGCAGGGGACAGATGAATTAATTCATTTCTCAGGGCACACTTACTGAGCACCTACTATGCGCATATCCTGTGGTGATGCCCAAAATGGAAAATGGCACAGCCCCTAGGGGCTTGAACCCTCGCCCCATTTTGAGGGGGTCCTTTGGTCCCTGCCCTCTGCTTTCTGTCATAAACCCGGTCAGCCATGATTCACGGGCCGCATGATGGCGTCTTCAGAATGAACCAGGAGCGATCCAGATGCCCCAGGAGCCGACGTGAGAACAAGCATCCCCTTCACACATCGCGTCTCAGTTCAGCGTCTTGCCACCACCCAGCATTTTGAGACAGAATGTGAGATCTCGTGGTTGGCTAAATACATAAATATTTTATGTCTCGATATTCTGAAAACGAAGCCCAAATGCGCAAAACTGCAGCACATCAGTGCTATAGATCATATGTTATAATAATTTGATGACATGTTGCTTAAATATTTATGAACGGATGCGACATGACAATGGGGGAGAGTGGAGACTAGGAGCAGAGTCGTGGCAGATGCTAGAAGGGACGGAGCAGATTCATGAGATCCCGAGAAGTGTCATGCAATGCTCGGGCTTCTAATGTGAGGTTTTGAGGTTTCGTGACAGTAGCGATGCTTGACGTTTATTGAGCACTTGCTGTGTGCCAAACCCTTCACTGACATCATTTCATTTAATCATCACAGCAACCCTGCAAGGACCGTGCTTTTATTAACCCCAAGGGACAGATGGGAAAGTAAGGCCCACAGTTTCCACCCCCGACCCTATGAGTGAGTGGTTCAGGATCGAACCCAGGGCCGCCTGATTCGGCATTCTAAGCTCTCGCTCGCTCTGCTATTCTGCTCCGTCGGTGAGGAATAAGATCAGAAAAGCCCCCACCCCTGCCTAGTCGACCCTTTGCGTGGTACTAACTGGACTTTTTAAATCATGGGAAAGGAAGGTGATGTCTGTAGAATGTCAGGTGGGCAGCAGAAAACGACAAGGAATGAATATCTCACTCAGGTGGGGCTGATCACACAAAGGCATGTGATGTGGGAAGGGGGCGGCGGGCAGCGTGGAAGAGCCTCCCTCAGCCCGGGCCTGGCACATAGTAGGTGCTCGGGAGACGCCAGTGTCTGCACGTCTGCCTTCTGTGGCTGGCTTTGCACTTGTTAAGGGAATTCACTGCAGACTGTCCCCAGCACGGTGCCCTGTGCCCCCCAGCCTCTGCCTTACCCTCTCCTTCAAGTGCCCTCGAAGGAATCAAATGCCCTGCGGCCAGGCCCGGGGCTGCCGGAGATGATAGCCTGTTCAGTCGCCAGCAGCACAGCCAGTGAAGTCAGGGTGCCCCATTTACCAATGGGGGCCTCCTGCTCGTCTCCCTGAGCCGACTCCAAATCCCTGCCCCAGGGGCTGCCTGAACGTGCGGGCCGCAGGAGCCGCAGGAGGCACAGGAGCCGTTCCTTCTGTGCTGCCCCCGGGCCGTGTTTCTGTCGGTTCTGGCTGTTGTTCCTTATGATGCGTCCTGGGAGCTCCTCGAGGGTAGAACCTGGAAAAGGTCGGTCGCCACCTTCCCAGCACCTGAAACAGGGCCTGGCACACGAGGCGCAGTAAATGACCAGCCAGAGAGGTTCAGAGGAGTGCAGGGCGGGGGCCTGGTGTGTGCAGTGCTTCTCCGGGACTGACGGCCTCAGGCCCAGTGGGGTCTCCCAGAGCCAAGGCTTTTGAAGCGTGTTCTGCAGAGGCCTAGGGGTCCCCCAGGGTGGAGAGAGCAGATGGCTGTATAAATGGGAGGCAGGGCTGGTTATATAAGTTGTGGGGCTCAGAAAGGAAAAAAAAAAAAAAGCTTTTTCCTTGACTCCACAGTCTCCCTCTTTTACTTGTCACAAGGTTTTTGATTTGCTATTTAACGTCACATTCCCTCAGGAATGGAGATGGAGGCAGAGCGCATGCAGACCCTCCCAGGGCACACCTGACCCCAGCCCTCCCCACGCCTGTGCCCAGGCCCCAGCCAAGGGCAGAGGGTGGCAGGGCTGCTGGGTGTGGGAGCTGTGGGAGAGGGCAGCTGAGATTCCACAGCAGGGGGCAGGGGGCGGTGGGAGGACCACTTAGGAGCTGAGGCTCCTAGACCCTGGCACATAACGCATTTGTTTCATCGAATTTCACTTTTAAAAAAAATGCAAAAAAGAAATGATGAAGATTTCAAGATGGTGAGTGCAGAGCATTACGCCCCAAATGGGGGCCCTCCTGAGCACAGGGCCCTGGGCGGCTGCACTGCTCACTGGTGCCCAAAGCCGGCCAGGTGGGGGGGCTGCAGCCTCCTCACACGGGCTCGGGCATCTCCAGCAGAGCAGACACAATCGTCTGTTCTCAGCGTGGGGCTTCTGTGCCAGATTTTGTCTGAAGAAGTTCTGCTGTTGAAGGAGAAGGGGTCTGCACACCACTGCTGGAGGAGGGGGTGACTCGCCGTCAGCTCAGCAGGCCGGGCTCCCTCCCCCCACCCGTCTCCCCTCTCGCAGCCCTGGGCCCCTCGTGCAGAGGACACACTGCGGACTCAGCCCCTCCTTGGAAACACTCTCCTTTGAATCCCTCCTGCCATAAGCGGATGTTATTGCACTGGCAAACCCGTTCCCTCTGACTTCCTGGAGTGGCAAGGGTCAGGAATGAAATGACGAGGTTGCTGACCTGCTGGCTCAGGAAGAACGCCAAGCAGGTGGTGCTCCCGAGTCAGGGCGGGTGGGGAGCTCGGCTGCCATTAGCCACCCACACTGTTGCCAACTCTGAATTTGGGGGGCCTGGCAGCCAGAGGGTGTCGATGTCTGGCCACTCTTGAAACATGACTGAAGGAGGCTCGGAGGAGGAAACGAGTGGTTGCTTAGTAACTCCTGTACACCAGGGACCTGGCTGAGTGCTTAAGATGTGTCGCTTTAGTTAATCCTCATGACAACATCAGGCTGACCCCATTTTCCAGATGAGGGTAACTGAGGCTCAGAGAAGGATATCACTGGTCCAAAGCCAGAAGTCACATGGTTTAAAAGCTGAGCTTTGAACCCAGGCCCGGCTGGAATTTGCACAATCCCAGGCCCGGCTGGGTGCCTGGATTGCTGCCTGGCTGAGCCTCCTGCCCTCACTGTCTGCTGCGTGTGCGTCGGGATGGGGCAGGAGCCACGCCTCAGCTGCTGTGGCCTGCCGGCTTCTGCCACTGAGCAGTCACCCTCGTTCTTGGCAGGGAACATGCCCCGGGGCTCTGGCTCCAGCTTTTCTCCTTCTCCTCCTAGACCCAGTCAGCCTTGTGGCCGTTTCCTACATCTGGAGAGGAAGGAGGGATCGGCGGGGGTGGAGAGATCCGGGTCCGAGTGGCACCTCTACTCTCTGCTCGCGTGTCTCCTTGGCACGCCAATTCCCGGTCGGAGCCTCAGTTTTCTCATCTGTAAAGCGAGGGGTGATATCAGTTCCTCTCTCCTGGGGGACTTTTCATGGCTCAGTGAAGTAAACATGTACGGCACTCAGTTCCACACCAGGCACATAACAGACACTCAGCAATGGGTTGCTGTTATGGACAGTAAATGATAACGTTGGGTGAGGGCTGAAGCTTGGCAGCCCCCATGACACTCAGGAGCATGTTGGAAATCACTTAGCCAAAGCTGCCTTCCCCCACCACCAGAATTCATTCATTGTTTCATTTGGTCATTCATTCATCCAACAATGCCAGGCCCTTTTCTAAGATATGGTAATGAACAAAAGAGATAGAATCCCTTCTTCTGGTTGGGAAAGAGGGATCATAAACAAGAGAAATGAGAAAAATATGTGCAGTGTTACTGGTGAGAAGAGTGTTGGGGATGAAGTGAGCAGAGCAGTATCTGTTGGGGCAGTGCTGTGGGAGAGCGAGGGTGTCCCAGGGCTGCCTGGTGGAGTGAAACACCCCTCCATCTCTTTCCTCCCCCAAAGGACAGCCATTAGGGATTTAACATCCTGCCAGTCGTGCGAGGACCCAGCTCTCCCAGGGGCCCGGGACAGCCTTGTTGGACTTTGCTTTGGCTCAAGATGTCTTTGAGAAGCTTCTACGATTTTCCCAGGTGAATTTGGGGAGTTTTTCTCAGGCTCTCCCAAGACTAGCCTCTGGTCACTCTAATGGCTGCTGGTCCTTGGGGCTGCCCAGGCTAGGCCCTGACCTGTGTGTTTTCCACATATAATTGCATGGACTCCTCATGGTGACTCTGCGAGGCAGGTTCTCTTATTCCCAATTCGCAGGTGAGCAAAGGGAGGCTGAGGGAGTCTAGGTCATTTGCCCAAGGTGGCACTGCAGGTTCTTGCCTGAGCCAGTATTTGAACCAGACCTTGGGTCCCCGGAGCATGCTCTGACCCTCGAAGCTGTAGCGCAGAGGATTTTTTCTTATTCCAGGCAGCAGAGAAGCCATAGGTTCAGCTCAAAGCAGTAGATGCCCAGTGAGCACCTAATATGTGCCGGCCAGTGCTGGGAGCAGCGGGAAGGAGGACTAAGAATAGAAACAAAGCTGGTGCTCAGATTGGCCTGCAAAGCAGCTGTGTCCCCCCTGAGTGGGCCTTGCGTTGCATGTACTCCTTGCCCCAGGGCTGGGAGGTTGATGGGGTTAGCCCCACTTCATGGATGAGGAGCTGACACCATACCCATTGACTCTGCCTGCCGTCACCACCCACTGCAGTCTGTGGCCAGTTGGGCCCCTACCCTCATTTTGTGTTTGGACAAATTAGGGTCCAAGGAAGAAATTCAGAAGCTTCATCCTGAACTGGGGAGGGGCGTGAGCCCTTTGGGTAATTGTGGAAACAGACACCCGTTCCACAGTGAAACTGCCTTCTCAACACCACTGACTTCAGTGCAGGAGAAATCTTAAAAAATGATAGTGAGTGGTGAGCAGGGGTGGGTGTCTGTGATCGGGGAGGGGACCTTGTGCCAGACACTCCTCGTGGGACCGGCTGCGAGGGCAGGAGGGTTTTATGGCATCAGGAGAGACAAGCAATTTAAAAGGAAATGTTTTCAAAGCTGTGCTATCCCACCATTGGCAAACAGACCTTAAACGGCAAAGAAACAGCCATGTTTCGTATTCACAAAATGGTGAGCTGGCATCAGGGCCCATTTATTTAAACTGGGAGTCGACGAGGCTAAAGACTTCAGCTCTGAGCGGCAGCTGGCTGCCTCGCTGCAGCAGGGGAGCGTAATCTTCAGGGCTTTCTCCCCGTTTACAGTTTTTTTGTTGCTGTATATTTGTAAAATGAGGCTTCTGCTGGCAAAAGCAGGTTTTAGCGAGTGCAGCGGCTCTTTCAAGACCTAATAAGGCCCCAAAGGAGGGTGTGTTCTGGCAACACTTTTCTACCCCCCCAGAGGCCGGGCCTGATTCCGTCTTGTCTGGTCCGCTTTGGGCACAGTGTACCATCCGTCTTGCTTCCCATTAACGGAATTACCGCCATCACTTCTGGAGGGCAAGATGGGCCCTTTGGAACTGCCTTGGGAACGGAGGCAGGATTGGCCGCCAAGCAGTTTTGCTTAGAGGGGAAGGAAAAGGAAAAAAAGAAGAAAATTCTTAAAAATGGATGATTCCTTGGGCCTTAAAGAGCCTTGACCATGGAAGAAAGGAGCGGCAGGGCAGGTTCAATCCCAATTCCCTGCTCACATCCCACGTGACTCCTCTGTGGGGGGAGTGGAGTGGGTGTGCGATGGTTGGCCCAGGGTACTGCCGGATGTGAAAAGAACTCGTCGCCTGTGCAGTGTGGCTTGAGCGTCGGCTCTCGGCAGCCACCCCGAGCCTGGATGGCTCTGACCGAGGGTGTCTGCCCCCTGGGTTTCAGAGGAAGGGAAGGAGGGATGACCTGGCATGTATGGGGCACTGACATCTGCCCGGCACTGTGCTGGCTGCTCTGGGCATGCTGTGGGGCTTGAGTGTCATTGGTCCCATTTTCAGATGAAATGGCAAAAGCCCAGAGAGTGAAATAACTTGCTTTGGGTCACACAGCTCATAAGCGGTAGCAATGGGATTTGAACCTTGGTCTGTCCATGTTCCCGGACTGCCCTCCGGGGAATCCGCAGGGCCCCTTCTTGCAGCTGTGAGAAGTAGCCGAGCAAGGAGTCACATTCCAGACGCCTGTCACCACCCTGCCCCTGCCTCATCCCCTGACTGCACCTGAGAGTGAGCTGACATCTAGGGGGTCTTGGCTGTTTTAAGACAGTGCTGACAGAGGGCAATGCTGAGCACAAAGCTATGGATATCCGGTGGTGGAATTTCAGGCATCTGAGACCCTGAGAATGAAGGAGGGAAGCTGGAAGGAGGCTTTCTTTACTCACTGCACCTTCCATCCTGCACGCCCACGGGGAGCACAGATGGCAATGATTGCCACCTCGAGTGCCAGCTCTGCTAGATTGATAGTGACTGCCTGTGGGGCCGTGTTCAGAAGGCGTTGGAGACCGTGGGGTTGATTAGCAATGTCTGCTGCCTGCACAAGCATGAGGAGTGGGGAATGAGAGGCACCAGAGGCGAGTTCATAGAATTCTTAACCTGAGCTCTGCTCCAGGGCCCCCATCATGCTTTATTCTCATTACTGGTTAGTTGTGTGCCTCCCACACGGTCAGCTCGGGGAGGGCAGTGAGTGAAGTGAGGATTGATGCAGGTTCCACAGTCCACGAAAGAACCATCCTTTGGAATTCTTTTACAGGGAATGTTTTTAAAAACACAGTATTAAACTTCTAGGGATGAGATTTAGCTGCTCACATATTTTAACCAGGGTGCCCCCCCCCTCCCCCGCCACTAATTTGCTGGGTGTCTCTGAGTAATTGACAACCTTTCCGAGCCTCAGTTTCCTCACCTTTGAAATGAGGGTCATTCTTCCCTCACATGATGGTCCTGTAGTCTAGAGCCCGTAGGTAATGGGTGGGCCGTCAGAAACGGCAGCTCCAGCCGCCTCCCTGCACCACTTGCTGCAGGTCCATGCCAGGCCCTCCCCTCTGCTGAGCTGGCCTCTCCGCCATGTTGGCCTGCCATGCCTTTCTTCTCGCTTCTCAAACATCACTGCCTCCAGGAAGTCTCCTCTGGCCCTGGGACACCCCCAGCACTTCCCTCTCTTGGCATGATCACCCATCCCTGGAAGCCCTCCAGGGGGTCAGTCCCCCAGCCCAGCGGCCCCTCGAGGGCCGGGTCAGGCCTGCATTCCTCTGTGGCCCCAGTGCCCAGCTCGGGCCTGGTCCAGGGGAAGCCTCGGTGAGGATGAGGCGGAGGGTGATGCACCCCCCGTTTACTTCCCAGGCCCTGCTTCTGCGGGAGCAGCTGGGGTGTCATCAGCCTGTGAGGGATCTTAGGTGCCGTGTCCAAAGCCCAGCCCTCTGTCGGGTGAATGGGCCAGCCGGCTGAAACTGGCTCCATGTGGCAGAAATAGCATGACCCTCGCACCCACTGCTCCTGCTAGGGGTGATTCTTTCAAGGACAGGTAGTTGGGCATCCTCCCGTGGGGGCTGGGGGCTTGGAAGGGCTTTGAGCAGGGGAGTGGCCCCTGAAGCATGGATGTGGCCTGGGCGGAGGCCGGAGGGGTGAGAGGGTGCTGCAGGGAACAGGCGGGAGGAACGAGTGGGAGAGAGGTGGGCAGCCTGGAGCAGAGGTGAGGCTGGCAGTCTGGGCTCCTACCTGGAGATCGCTGTGTTGGGGAGTGAAGAGGTCCGGGCTGCAGTTAGAAAGAATGGAAGAAGGTTCCTCTGTGGCTTAAGCTTGTCCAGGTTCTCAAGGGTGAGTTCCTGATGGACGATGTGTGGGGGGCAGGGGCCCGGGGGGTGGAAGGCCCCCGTCTTGGTGTCCTCATCGGTAAAGGAAGGACAAAGCGCTCTGTGTCCTTTGACTCTCTTCAGCCCCTAGACACTGATATCTCGTTTTTTGGGGGGAGGGGTGGTGAAATGGGGCTGAGGCCCACACAAGCCATAGGATCAGCCTAAGAGTGAGAAGGGGAAACAAAAAACCCCAAAGCAATAATGAATTCCTGCTGCAAATCAGAATCAAAGGGGCTGATGAAGGCCCCGGGGTCTTGGCATGAGCAGTGGCCCTGTGTGCCACTGAGGTGTGCTCAGAGGGGAAAGTGCCAGAACCTGGACTGCCATCAAGCACAGGGTGGAGGCTCCACGCCCCCTGCCCAGCTCCTACTCCACAAACACCAATTCTTTTCTTTTAACTAATATTTTATTTTTAATATCTAAATATTAACACTTAAAAAAAAAATAACAACTCTCTCCTCTTACTACTTTTTCATCAGAACGCCTGGGTTTACATGTGCTCCCGTCACCTAGTCCTTGCCTTTACTGGCTCCGTTTTATAAATAAGGAACCCAAGGTTAAGAGAAGTAATGTGACCTACCCAAGGTCACACGGTGTTGGGGACTGAATCATGTACTTCGCAAAAGACATGTGCCTGTGAACCCATTTGCAAATAGGGCCTTTTGAAGGTGCTGTTTTTAATTAAGTTGTGGCTAAATTGAATCAGGGTGGGTCTTAATCCATGAGCCTGGAGGCCTTATAAAGAGGAAATTCAGATGCAGTTAGCAGAGATAACTCAGAGACTAGAAGCAGCCAGAAGTCAGAAGAACACAGAGGGGAGAGAGGGATCGCCACGTGACGGAGGACAGCCATCAGCAGAGGGCCACCAGCTCCGGAAGAAAGCATGGCCTTGCCGACATCTTGATTTTGGACTGCTGGCCTTCAAAAGCATGAGACAATAAATGCTTGTTGTTTAAGCCAACCCATTGTGTGGTATTTGACATAGCAGCCCTAAATCCAGATTTCTCTGTCATTTTTTTCTCCCTCCGTCGGAGAATCTGGCGAACTAAGACATACAGCAAGAATTTGAACCCAGATCTGTCTTCCCTGGAGGCCGGAGAGCTGATGCCTTCAAGGGCTTATAGTGTCAGCCGGGTAGAGGGCGTCCTAGGTGGACCGGGTATGCCAGGTGGAGGGGGTGAGCTTGGCAGAGGGCACAGCATGTGCAGGGGCTGGAGGTGTGAAACCGCATGTTGCAGGAAACTGTAAGTAGCTCTGTGGAGCCAGTGTGGTGGAGTGACGCTGTCACCTAGAGTCACACAGATAGGGAGGCTTTGGGTGCTAAGCTCAAGAGTGATGATTTTATCTGGAAGCCTTGGTGGGGGGAATGTGATCAGCTTGTTGTTTCAGGAAGTTGTTTCTGGTGCTGGGTGTGGAAAGCGGGCTGGCAAGGGTGGCATTAAGGCCAGAAGACGGGGAGGCTGGTGAGGAGGCCCTGGCAGTAATATTGGCCTGGACTCTCCAGAACCTCTCAGTTATCTGAGGCCACAGGCGCACCCAAAAAGCACCTTTGGCTTTACCCCCACTGCACCCCCCCGGCCCTTTCCTGTGGGGTGTTGGGGTGGGAGGCCCCTCACCGCCATACCCTCAGCCTCTCTCACAGTTTTCTTGTGAAAACAAGGCTGACGCCTACCCACTTGCTGGGGACAATGTGAGAATAGATGATAAAATATGTAAAGCTTGCAGCGCTGCTTTGGGAGAAGAAAAAAAAAAGTGCAATGGATGTGTTATTTTCCCTAAATCCAGATTTCTCTGTCATTTTTTTCTCCCTCCATCGGAGAATCTGTTTTGATTCCTGGGGATGAGAGAAGCTGGAGTTAATGGGAGAGCATCAGCCAAAGCCCGGGCCCATCCGAGCCGTCTGCTGCGGAATGCATTTATTTTCCCCGATTTCCAGGCTGGCTCATTAATCTGCAAGAGCGCTGGTTCTAACGTGCTTCCTGAGGAGCGAATCGTATTGTAACTTTGATTGAATTCTAATTCTTCCTTCCTTTCTTTACTTATTTATTTTTCTGGTCTGAAGAAGTCAGAGGCGAAGCTGTGAAAGTGAGCAGCTCTGAGCTTTAACGTATGCCTGCGGCATGTGTAATGTGCATGTGCGTTGAGGGTGAGCTGGGGTCTTCAGTTCCTCTGGATGATTTAGGAATGGGCCCGTTTTGCAGCTGCCAGGCCCCATGCAGTGAGGGGTACGGGATCACAGTGTTGCAGCTGTCAGCTTTGGTGTGAGGTGGGGTGGGCGCTGTCCTGTGGATGAAATGGCTACGCCCACGATCTGCCCAGGCGTTGTTTTCCAGGGAGGTAAAGTTGCTTGGGAAGGTGAGCCCAGGCTAGCCCCTGATCACACCCTCACAGAGCTACATAACACTTAGGTGATTCCAGAGGAGACTGGGTTCCTCCCTCCCACCACAGGGCCTGGCACCTGCTTGGGGTGTGGTCAGAATATTTTTAGGGTGAATGGATGAGTGAGGGTGAGGAGACTCATGTGCCAGATACTGGCTGGGTTTCTCCGGGGCTTCGTTTTATTATTGGTAGACCAATTTGACAGCCGAGAAGTCGGAGATTCAGAAAGGCTCAGGGATGTGGCAAAAACATCTTGACACCCCAGACTCGAGAGGGTGGATGGGTGAAGAGCCAGATGAGTGCTGGGAGGGGGTGGGGCTTTGCGGAGGGCCCTGTGGTAGGGGCTCTTCCAAGCAGGACTGGCCTGGAGAAGGGTCCCTGGGAAGGACTGAGGGCCCTCAGGCAGAGGATGCATGGAAATCCCTGACTTGCCTGTGGGCCTGGTGTTCTGCAGAATCTCTCTGTAGAGGGGGCAGCCAGGGTGGGGCCTGGGGCACCCTGAGCCTGGACATCTGCTAGAGTGGCTGGGGGAGCTTTTAAGGCCCCAAGCTGGGCTGCACCTCTGACCAAGTCATCACAACCCAGGGATTGGGGAACTCAGTGAGGGTAACCCAGAGGGGGTGGTTTCCACTGGGTCTTGAAGTCAAAATAGGAGTTCCCCAGGAGGATAATGGAAAGAGAGAAAGACAGTTCTGGCTGAGGACTATCGAGGGCAAAGACACAGGTGGGTAGAGTGAGGGGGAGCATCTCATATTTGAGGGTGTCACTTACTTATGCAGTGTTATGCTGTGGATAAGTGCTGGGGGCAAGACCAGAAACCACCCCTCCTGCCTTCTGTCCTGCTCCTGGCAAACAAATTGGCCCCTGGGTGGGGAATGAAGCGTGTTCCAGCATTTTCCTTGTCCCTTACAGAACTAATGGCCATGTCCTCCCTGACTTTGTCTCTGAAATGCAGGCATTTCCATCTGAGGAGGGCTGCTGGTTTTGCAGGCACATCTGCCCTAGGAAGCCTGGAAGTTTCTTCTCTGCTCGGGGGAATCTCACCCTCTCATTTACTCTGACTTCTAGGGCCACCTCCCTGGGGACCTGTGGACAACTGGAATGTCAGGCATTGTATTTGCTAATTATCTGTCATTTCCCCCCGGAAATGTGTTGGGCATTCCCTTCTCGGGTTCTCTGGTCCTCAGGACCTGGGTGTTCCCATTTAGAGTGCTGGCTCCACTGCTTTGCCTTTCCTTCCAGACACCAAGCTCCCCAAGGGCTGGATTTGACCCAGGCCAGTGTCCACACTGTCCCTTCCCTCTCACTTCCTCCCCCAAGGACTATTCCCTTCATCTAGAGCACCCTGCTCCCACCCCTCCATACCCTGTGCTGGGGAGGGACAATGGAGATAGATGTAGATGGGAAGGGACCAAAGTGCCAGGCACATGTTGGGCACTTTGTCTACATGATCTCATTGAACACTTAAAGCAATTCTTTTAGGTGGGTCCTCTCCCCATTTTTCAGATGAGGAAACTGAGGTTCAGGGAGGTGATGACACTTGGGCAACGTTTCCTAGCAAATAGGCCCCAGGGAGGACACTCATGAGCTGGAACAACCCACGTGGTGGGAAAATGAACTGCAGAGAAGGCTAGAGACTTTTTGTGGGCTAGCCTGGGGCATGATGTCAGAGGTAGAACTTTCCTGCCAAATAAAAGAGCTGGGTGTCTGCTAGGGTCAGACAGAGAATGGGACGGTCTCCTCTTTGGGCTCCTGGGAAGTGTAGGGCCTGGATCAGCCCCCAAACTAGCCCTTCTCTTTTCTGGCTTTGGTTGCAACAGGAGGACGGGACAGCACTGTTTGTCTGTTGAGCGCTTACTATATGCTAAGCAACTCTGAGAAGCCAGGTCCTCTTACTTGCGCCGTCTGAGCTATTCCTCAGCTTCATTTCCCTCCCGGTACTTGTCACTGTCTGAAATGACTGTGTTTATTTGCTTCCAAGGGCCTCGTCCCCCTTGTCCACTGCTGTATCCCCAGCGCCTCGGGCAGTACCTGGCTCAGTGAGCCTCTCAAGAAGTGCTTGAGGAATGAGGGCGGAATGAGTGACCCCTCATTTGTAGAAAAGGGAACTGAGGTTCCTTCGGTCACACCGCAGAGGCGGGCTCGGTGCCCCTGCCTGGCCGGTGGTCAGGGGACCTCCTCCCCAGCCGATGGCCTGGAATTCCAGGGACGCCTGTCTGTGTCCCCGTCAGAATTCCCAGCAGGTTCACACTGCCCAAAGAAACTTCCAGGCCTCACTTGTGGCTTTGGATGGGCTCAGAAAAAGTGTGTCCTGTGACTGCTCAAGGAATCTGGGCGTTTAGCCCAGAAAGGAGTGTGTTTCCTGGCTTCCTGAGAACTGGGGCCCACCCCACCCCTGGCCTGGGAGTGCAGAGGGGGAGAGAGAGGCAGACTCTATCCCTGGAAGGTGACAAACTCAGACCTTATCATCTGAGGTCCACTGGGGGCCCTGCACCCCAAGCTGTCCCAGCAAGGCCACCCCGGCATGGCCATCAGCTGAGCACTCCTAGGAGAGAGTTTCCCCAGTGTCTGGAGCATCCTCTGAGATGAGACTAGCGCACTTGAGTTACTGGAAGAGAAAAATTCTTCCCGCTCATGTGAATTTTATCCCCTGGCCGCACCAGCAGCATGCCGCGCTGGTTACTGCAGGGCAGACGTGGTTGCGACGTTCATGGAGCTCAGGGTGACCGGCTTCCACTGGGTCATCGGGCCTCTGGGGCCAGCTGTTTCGAAAGCTCCTCCAGAGCGCCAGGCATCTGGCCCCTTGCTCCGCGGGCCGGGCGCGGGTTTACGAGCTGTCTTTGAGGAGAGCTGGAGTCATGGGCCCGTGATGTCTCTGTGTTGCGTAATTTCACAATTTGGTTTTCTTTTCACAAGAAGGGTCAGTGCTTCTCCTCTGTCCCACTTTTCACTTTTATTTTCTTTTCCTCTTGACCAGGGGACTGCCTCGTTGACTGGCCTGGGTGCCTCCTCCCTTGGGCTGGGAGATAGTCTAGCTCTCTGAGGGGGTTAACTGGAATATACTCGTCAAATTTCTGAGAGGGAGAAACCCTGCTTTTTTTGCGTTTATAGGAGAGCAGAGGAGGCCAGCTTCTCGTCTCCTCAGCCAGGATTGAAAAAATCACCAGTCAGGACACAGCTGCTCAGGTTTGCCGGTTCCCGAATGCCAGACTGAGGCCAGGCATGGGACTGTGTGAAATTCCCACCGATCCACAGTGAGATGAGAAAACTTATGGACAGGGCAGGCGTCAGCTACTTTTTAAATGCCAGGTATCCTTTTTTTTTTTACGAAGGATGCTGGTAATAGATGGCGACTGTATTTTTAAATGCCAAAAAGAGTTGGTAACCTTATGTCCGTCTTCAAAATTTGGGGGGGATCTTTTCAGGCCTGTGAAGTCCCCAGGCCCGGGTACCCATGATTTAATTCCCCTGCAGCACCAGAAACAGAAGTTGAGATTGAAGGAGTCTGCGATGAGATCTTGGAAGCCTAGGGAGGCCGTGGCCACACGGGAACTCCCTGCTCTGCCTTGGGGGTGGCATTGGGGAGCAACGAGGAGCAAGGAGGAAGGCCTGTCTGATATGCCCTTTCTGAGCATTAGTTAGTACTTTGCAGTGTCTGCGGCCATTCGGGTTGGGTTAAAAGACTGTTGTTGCAAGAAGGGACTGCTCAGCCGCCTGCTTGAGTGTGAGTAAAGATGACCCGGTCAGCACACGAGTGCTGGCAGACAAGGAGATGCTTGAGCCGGGCCTGCTCTGTGCCAGGCCCCTGGCCCCAGGTTGCTTCCTGCCATTCCCACGGGGGACACAGTTGTATGCAGAGATCCAAGTGCAGGGAGGGAGAGCCAGCATCACGGCTCCTGTGAGCCATGCTCTCGCCGAGAACCCAGCTGGTGCCGAGGGAGGCAGGCCATGTTACGTCCACTGAGTAGCCACGGACACTCGGCGAGGTGACCCAGCCAAGGTCTCTGACTCCAGAATCCGTGCTCTGCAGCCTAGGTTCCTTTATATGCTTTAATCCAGGCACCAAAGAGGAGTCATTTGGTTAACTTTAGTGGACTTTTAAAATGCCAGCCGCCACTGTTTAGTCCTTTGTCATCATCAGCCAGGGCAGCTGGGGGCTAAGAGCCTCTCCGTGCTCAGCAGGAGCTGCCAGCCTTGGTCACGGCCCCTCCGCAATGACAGGACACTGCTGCTCCTGCTTCCCTGACCGTGCCTGCCAGCCAGGCCTCCACCTGCTTTGTGGATGAAGGCTGGCCTGTGGGATGAAAAAGGAGTGAATCCAGGCCCTTTTGTTCCCCCAGTGACCCTTATCTATTTTGGCAAAGGCTATGTGGTCATATATTTCTGGGTTAGCGTCCCAGCCCTGACACCCCCTAGCTGGGTTATCTGGAGCAAGCAAATCCCAGAGCCTCTCTGAGCTCCACTTTCTCCCCCCTGTAAGTTGGAATAATCATTCCAGCCCTGCCCGTAGCAGAAGGACCAGGTGAGGAACTAAGTGAGTTAAACGACCTTTTGTGAATCCTACCTGTGAATCCACAGGACCTGGCACACAGTAGATGCTCAAAAAATACTCACCGATTAAGAGAGCATGAACTTAATGCCACCTGTGGAAACACGACCTAGGTGTGATCTCTTGAGAAGGAGATTCTGCAGGCATATCCTTCGTCCAGGCCCATGGAGGAGGGACACATTGTTACCTGAGATGGCCAGGGCAGCGTTAGGGGAGGAAAGATGCTGCTGAGCTGCATCTTGGGCTTTGATTCATCACATGACCCATCGAATAAAATTCTGCCTGGTCTGGGTACCATGGAAGGCGAGGTGGTGTGCAGAAGGGCACTGGAAGGGCACTCCTTGCTCCTTATTGCCCCCCAACCAGCCATGTGCAGACAGTCCCAGCATCCTGTCAATCCTGCTTCCCAAGCCTCCCTCCCCTCTGCTGACCTCATGCTGCTGCCTCTGTCCCACAACTCTCTGCTGGACTTGCCTGGCCTCTGGGCCTTTGCACATACTGTGCCCTGTGCCTGACGTGCCTTCCCCCTGCCCACCTGCTCAGAGCTGCTTCCTACTCTGAGGAAACACCCCCACACCCCCAGGCTGACTGCACACTTGTGTCCACATCCTGAATGCGCAAAGCAGTGGGCACCCTGGGTTGTCATTTTCAGTTGAGGAGTCTCCTGACTCTGAACAAGGAGCCCCACTGAGGATGGAGGCTGGTGCCCCTGCCTGGCACAAGGTCGGTACCCAGAATGTGTTGAGTGACCACAGATGTCCTTGTACCAATCACTCTCTGCTCCGTGCCTCGGTTTCCTCGCCTTTAAAATACAGGACCGGTGGAATCCTTGGGGGCCTTTCTGAGGTGCCCGGTGAGGCGTGAGCCCTCAAACGAGTGGACTCACTCCCAAGAATAGAATGGGAGTGTGCAGGCTGCATTGCCACTTGTTTAACGATTATCCCCCATTGACGCAACCCTGTGAAGGAAGCTCAGGAGCTTTTCTGGGCGTGGGGCACCAGGCATTCCCCGTTAATGGATTCTGGTGTTTTGAAAAGACCTGACTGAGGCAGCCTCCGTGGAGTTATTTTAACTGCAGTTGTGTGGGCCCGCCAGGCGGTTTGAGCCCTGCCCTTCCCCACCTGCCCCTCTGCGGGAATTCTTCTGATGCTTGTGAAGGAAGAATGCGAGCCTCTACCGCCCTGGGCTTGAGGTGCACCCGCCCGCCTCGGAGCCCCTCTCCTGGTGAGGGCACCTCTGAATGGCGCCTGCACCGGGTTCTGCTGGGGTTCACCACCGACTTTCACACTGGATTTCCAACCCCCACCTCTGCAGTTGTTGCCCTTCCCTGAGCCTCAGTTTCCTCATCTGCAAAATGGAGATAATCCTGCCCACCCCGGGAGCTGGCATAACCAAATGCAGTGTGTGGCATTGAGTGGGTGCACGTGACACAGTGGCTGTTATCCTTAGCCCGTGTATTCCTTACTCTAGAGATTGTAGTGGAATAGAGATCAGCAGCCTGTTTGTTTAAGCCAAAAAAAAAAAAAGCCTGTTGTCTGAATAATGTTGTTCTGGAAGATTCGGCCCAGGGTTTTGGTCAGAACCGTATTCCTCCAGGAATCTCACGGTTGAAGATCCAGGCATATTTTAAAAACTCGTTGACCACCCAAGCCTTTGAGCTTTCCACGTGGATGTTCCGAGGTCAAGCTTTTCGGGAATCTCTCACACAGCTGGGCTGCTTGTCGCGTTGGGAGCATCATTTCCACAGAGCAGGCTCTGTCTGGTTATGAATAGATGTTTTTTCCTCTCTTTCTTGGATGCCTGAATGGCAGTCTCCCTCCTGCGGTCCCGACTCCAAAACGGACATCACAGTGGGGGCATCCATTTCTGCTCAGACTCAAGGCTCCCAGCAAGGCTCAAAGAAGTGGGTCGGTGGCCGTGGTGACCGGGGGAGCCTCCTAGGGTCTCCCGGGCTGCAGTTTATAAAGGCTCCTGAGTGAACTGAAGAAATCAAAGTTCACGGAAAAGGCAGCAGATTGGAACAGCAGTCAAGATCGAATCGGATGGTTCAGTGTCTCCAGAACCAGGCTCGGTGGCATCCAAGCCGCACATGCAGAGACCCTGAGCAGGAAGGATGCTGGTGACCAGCGGGTCCACACTGTAGACCTGCAGGCTGGTGGGGTCGTGGGACTGCGTGTTCTGAGTGTGGGTTCTGCAGCCACACTGCCTGGGTTTGAATCCCAATTCCTCCACCTATACTGGACAGTGTACCTAACCTCTTTATGCTTCAGTTTCCCCATCTGAAAAGTGGAGATATCACTGTACCTGCCTCACAGGGCTGTTGTGAAGGTTAAATGTTTCTGTAGTGTATTAGAACAACGCTTGGCACATAGTAAATAAATAAATGTTTACGGAGAGCCAGAGAGGGAAAGAGACTTGTCTGTGGTCACCCAGCAAATCATCGGGGCAGCCAGGACGGAAACCCAAGGCTCATGATTCCTAGTCTCGGGGACGTGTCCCTCCTCCCTCACTTCCCCCTCAATCAGTCTTTTTCAGCTCTCTCTCTGCAAAGGAAATCGCGTGACCCTTCAGCCCACAAGAATTCAGACTGCACAGAATGTCTGAAACCTCCTTGGCCTGGCCGGGGGCCTTGTTGCAATTCTCTTCAGCTGTTAGTTCTTTTCTTTCTCTTCTTCCTGTTTTTTGTTTTGTTTCGTTTTGTGTGTTTTTTTTT
>JAQZBX010006819.1:34446-52279 GCA_029593785.1 Cabassous unicinctus | reverse complement strand
ATTTGTGGTAGATATTAACTTATATTCTATAATGTCTTTCAAAGTCATTAATTTTACTCCAATATGAATAAAGAACTTTATCAGAAAATACTGAGTCAAATGAGCTGTCAGCACTATTGTGGGCAGAGAGCTAGAAGATTCAGGTTAAAATAAAATAAAATAAATATGGCCATGGGTTTCAGAGAGCTTGGGAATAGAAAACTAATGCAAACACTTGATTATCAAGGTAGGGAAGATAAATGGCCACTTTTGACTTAAATTTAAAAATTCTGAGATCAATATTCCAGTCTGAATGATAATGGATTATAGACATTAAGAGGAAAAGTTGGGTACTACAAGGGTTCCTTTAGGTTTCCCCTGCCCATAGTCTCACATCTTTTCAATCTTGACCATTGCTGTCAGAGGAGAATTCTGAGAAAATCACCTTAATATGTGCTGAAGTCAATAGTCATAATTCCAAGATTCCTGAATGTTAGTCAATTCTCCAAATCCCCAGATCTTTTTTTGAAGCCTCATCAGTTTAAGAGATCCTGAAAGATACTTCTACAAGTCATGCAAAGTGAATTTCTCAGTTTGCCTCCATAAATAGCCCATAAATAGTTATGGATACTTTTAACTGCATTGGAATCAAGATCCTCTAAGAAATCACTTATTTATATTCTGGACACGATGAATGGCAAAATTCCATATCATCTTTTTTTTTTGTTATAAAGAAGAATTAATATTCTCTTTAGTTGGGGATTTTATGGATCATTGACCAACAAATCTTTTTCGAATTTTTGCTTTCCTAATATTTACGGTGATTTTAATACAGGTTGTATGGAGAGACCATATGATCATAAGACTACGCTTTTCTCATTCTGTTGTTAAGCAAAACAAAAGAAAAACATCTTTTAAATGTTCCAGAGAAATCTTGGAAAGTATTTGGCCAGTGAAACAGATTTTTTTCTTTGCTTTAAGGAAGATTTATGAAAGAGGGTTCTAGAGATTAATATTTTTATAATTTTCATATAAATAATGAGTTTGTTTTGGATATAGTGTTTTGTATCATTTTACCAAATTCTAATTTGTAGTCATTTATATCAAGAATTAAAACAAATCTCAGCAATCTCCAAACTCTCTTACAGATTTAAAACTTTTCTAGTTTAACATTACATCACATCTATATTTTGTCTACCAGGTAATAAAATTTGTGGTGATACACTGGACTGACAGGTTGCCTGCTTTTTTCCCCAGTTGCAATTCAAGAGTCATTGAGGGGAGCTGGTGTAGCTCAGTGGTTTAGCACCAGCTTCTCACATATAAGGTCCTGGGTTCAATCCCTGGCCTTGGTTCCTCAAAAAAAAAAAAAAATGGGGAGCGGATGTAGCTCAAATGGTTTGAGTGCCTGCTTCCCATGTATGAAGTCCTGGGTTCAATCCCCAGTACCTCCTAAAAAAAGAAAAAAAAACCTGCCAGTTATTTAATCTTTTTCTACTTTTCCCTATATCTGCTATAGAGATGGTAAATTATAATATCAAATGCATTTGATAATAAATGAAGCAATTTTCTTATCCCTCTTAGGCATTCCAAAGGTATGAGTGACATAAATTTGAACAATGTCATAATATATTAAATTTTTGTTTTTCTTCCCAAGAAAAGAACTGAAACTGGAGAATCAGTTTCTTCTTACACTATTGTCTGCTGATTATCAGGACAGATACAAAATTCAGTCTAAGTGAATTCAAATCCAAATTCTTAACATTTCCCCTGCACTTTACTTTCCCCCCATATTACTATCTTGGTTAAAATACAACCATCCAGCTAGTATTACAGGCTTGAAACCCTGTTGTAATATTGGATTTCTCACTTTATCAAATCCTTGTTAATTCATAGGTTATTAAGTTCTACCAATTCTATACAAAATCTACTGTCACTGCCTACATTCTACCTTTGTTTTCTCTTGCTTCACCTATTAAAATAACCATTCCTGGATTCCTTGCTTCTATTCTCTTTCCTCATTGCAAGGTAACCTTTGCACAACCATCAGTGCTATGTTTGAACATTCTGTGATCCATCAAATCATTTTTAAAATGCCTATTATGCATCAAACACTCCTCTGAGTTCAGAGACACATCCTCAATAACACGAGAGCTCTGCTCTCATGGGGTACACAGTAGAAAGGGGAATAGAGGTAAGTGTCTTAGTTTGGCATGGAGCTGCCAATGCAAAGTACTAGAAATGGGCTGGCTTTTTAAATGTAAAATTATTAGGGTAAAATCTTAGATTCCCAGGCTGTGAAAAGTCCAAATCAAGGCACCATCAGAGATACTTTCTCACCAAAGTCAGCTACTGGTAATCCTGGTGTGCTATATCATGGCAATCAGGCAAGATGGCTGGTCTGCTGGTCTCTACTTTCTCCTTGAACTCAGCTTTCTCCCTGGGCCTCGGTTCTATTTCCTTGAATTCAGCTGTGGGCGAACATGGAATCCTCTCTCCCTCTACTTTCTCATTTCTCTCTTATGGGAGGATCAAAATGGTTCCTTCCTTTGTCTGCGTGTGTGTGTCTCTCTCTGTGTGTCTCCATTTATATCAGACCCAGCAAGAGGGCAGAGACCCAAGCTGGCTCATGCCTCACTGACATAGTCCAATCAAAAGCCCTAAATCTATATTATCAAGTAATCTAATCAAAGACCCCTTAATTGAATTTAATGCAAAGGGCATCACGCCCACAGGAATGGATTAGTTTAAGAACATATTCTTTTTTTGGGATTCACAGAATTCAAACTGTCACAGTAACAGGTAATTACTATAAAAGGCTAATGCTTCATTTACCTTTTAAAAGACTATTACTCATTGCATTGTTTTCTACAGGATTAAAGTCTAAACTGTTTGACAAGTTCCTAAACAATTTCTCCTCTACCTTTGTTTCCACTACCGTCTTGTACCACCTTCTATTTCCATGCCTCATGGAAATTCTCTAGGTCATTCAAATTCTCTAGGTGACTCACAATTCCCTGAGTATGGCTCTATTTGTTCCTTCCTCTCTTCTTTGGTGGAAGATTGTCCTATTAACTTCTTCTACTTGGTAAAATTATATACTTTTTTTTTTTTTTAAAGCAGCTTCAATTCCATATCTATTGTAAATTCTTCCATGAATCCTTTTGCCTTTAAGAAAGACTTGGTTGTTTACTTTTTCCCTCCCTTTACATCTTAAACAAGTATTATACCATTTATAGTATGGTATTGATATTAACTACATAGGTGTCTGTCTCCTACTCCAAAACAACCTTGAGATCAAGACTGGTGTTTACTTATCTTTGTAAGTCTACTATCTAGCGCAGAGCTAGGCACAAAGTAAGTACTTATTATGTTAAATGGTTACACACTTTCTCTATCTCTTTTTCTTTCTTTTCTTTCCTCCTTCCCTCCCTTCCTCCCTTCCTCCCTTCCTTCTGTCGTGCATTTCTTTTTCTTTTTAAATTTAGAGATGATCAAGATATCCTTGGAGAAATACATAAGTATAAAATATTTAATCTTCTGATAAAACAGATGAGTAGAAATTAGGCTAAGAGAAGATGGGAGTAAGTAAAAACTTGTGCATGTGTGTGTGTGTGTAAGAGTGATCTGCATTTATGAAAACAGTAGCATTTCTTAATCTAGATTTGCACTAGAGTAAATGAAAAGTATGAGGCTAAAGATATGAAACATGATTTTCCTGCCAATTCCAGAGAGCAGTGGCATGCCATCTGTATCAATTAGCTTCAGTAAAATTCACTAACTCCCTTCTTTCTATTGGAAATTACCATATGGGGAAAGAGATTTGTACCTTGTGACAATGAAAATTAGTGCCAAAGATGCCTGATATTAAACTGTGTTTAGACTAAGAGACATAAGCCATACTGGCAAAATTTTAATAACATATGATTTTTAACAAGAAGTTTCCTGATTTTGTATTATATCCATACTTAGAAAAGTAATATAATGATAATGACCAAGTCAAAAATGGTTAGAAATGATTTATGATTATTAGCTTCCCAACTACCATGAAAGAAAAAATTGTACAATAATCGATAGATTTATTGCCATTAGGTGGCATTGAAAAAACATAGAATTCTCATGCCTTGAAATATTGATGTCAGATTGTAAGCCACTTGTGTTCTTGGTTTCTTTCTGTAAACACCTTTTGTGTAAATAATTTAAAAATAAAAAATACATCTAAATCAGTACACATGTAATAACTTTTTCTAAATTCTTCAATGTATCAGGTACAGTTCTAAGTGCTTTATACGTGTTAACTCATTTAATCATCAAACCAACCCTTGTCTTGAGTATGATTATTAGCTCAATTTAACAGATAAGAAAATTGAAGCACTTGGTGTTTGCCCAAGGACACACAATGAGCAATTGGCAGAGCCTGTGTTTGAAGCCAGACAATCTGGCTTGATAGTTTGAGCGCTTAACTATTTTGTTATACCCCAAAATAATACTTGGGCCTCCATTAACTTGGGGAAAATAAAGGAACATTCTAAAACTCTGTGCCATATCTAAGAAACATATACTGGAAAGACATGGACTGGTCACTGTTTTGCTGCCAAAATTGTTTTGTCCTTGAGAATTTCTAGGATTTTAAAGGTCCCACAAAGCTATTGTTCTATGTAAACCAGAAGTATCTGTTACGGAAACTTGCTGGAAAGGCCTTTAGAGTTTGCTTTTCCCCAGCTCCCAAATATCAATTTATAATAATTATGTTAAGGTACCTTTACAAACCAATTTTTCTTTTTTTTTTTTTTTTGAGGTACCAGGGCCACTTGTTGTTTTTGTTTTCAGGAGACACTGGGACCTCCCATGTGGGAAGCAGGCGCTCTACCGCTTGAGCCATATCTGCTCCCCTCAAACCAATTTATTTTAAATTATCCTGTTTTTATACAAGGATTAAAAGGACAAGGCTTTAGCAGTTGAAATTTCAGTTGTAAGAGGCATGCATGAGAACGTTTAAGAGCAGCCACTTGAAATGTTTTTGCAAAACCACTGGAGAAGACATTGGGTAAATGATGAACACATCCTAAGTGTTTTAAGAATGAGTTCTTAAGCTTTTGGTAGAAATCATTGCAATTTCCGGTGGTATTTCAAATGCTATACATTACTTCTGGCTTCAAAAGAGTCTTACAGTTTCACAAGTGATGAAGTACTTACTTTTTGGTCTCTGTATCATTCTGTATCAAAGAAAATTAACAGAAATTTTAAATATAAAACAAACCTCTAGACCCTAGGATACATTTAGTGATTCCTAAACTACATGGGTTATTTATAGTGAGATTTCAATTTTAATGGAGAAAACATTTTAAAAATAAACCATACATGTAGTATCTAATGAAACAACTGACTATGTTATGTTTTATCTGCTAGGCTAATTACTGCTTGTTTTTGAGTCTCTTCTGTAACTCTTACAAGATGTTTAAGTTTTAAAATATAAATATTTTAAATTTTGCTAATATATTTTCTCTTATATTCTCTATGCATAGAACTATGAAAAGCCAACATTGGGCCACAGGGCAACTTCTACTGTGCTTTATCCTTCAAGGCAAAGGAATGACTGCTGAGTCATGTTTTATAACAAGGCTGGTCTATCCTCATGATTTATATTCTTAAGTGGCCCAATGGCCCATGAGTGCACATACGCTGCCTTGTGGTTCTCCTGGAGGAGGCATTTGAGCAGCACAGTTTCTTTTCATGTTTCCAGTTAGGGTTAAAACACACCAACAAAACCACCTCAAACCATACAAGATTAAACACAGATTCATATATATTCAGCTAATTTAGCAAAGCTGTGCCTAGTTTTCAGAAATTTCTTTGTGAGAAGAAAATGATTCTTGGATGACTCTTTCGAAAGTGTGGATAGTTTCCCAAAAATGGCACATTTTATAATAATAAACCATGAAAATCTCTAGGGGGTAGATATGCTCTCAATTGAGAATTTAAATATCCATAGAATATTAAATCCATATTTTAAATATCCAAACTTATTCAAATGATATTAGATAAAAGAAGCATTTATGCTAATAAGAAGGCATAACTAATGTCAAAGTCTAAAACTATTTAAAGAGTCTGAAAATAGAGATGTCAAAAAGAACTAGTAAAAATCTGGAGATTACTTACACAAAGGCTCTTTTAAGATTTTTCATGTCTTTTTGGCAGGAAAAAATAGAATTTTTCTTTGTAAATGTTCAGAAGCTTGATATCAAATGCATCCTGCAGCTCTTATTTTTTTTTAATGTACTGCCAGTCTTACATAAAAATGATAGTGCTCACTCATGCCAATGAAGCGAAACTTTATATATAGAAATCTGAGTTCTTAAGGCCCTGGGATCCTACTTGTGTGGGCTTCTAGGGGTCCAAAGGCCTCCTGAAATTGTATGCAAACATTTACATACATGAGCATATGTTCATGTCCTTGGGAGAGAGTCTATAGCTGTCATTTGATTTTCAAAGGAGTAGGGGGTTAATATTTTTCACCTGGTCCTTTAGACAACCAGGAGTCCTATTTTTGGCCAAGAAAAAAAATGAAATCCATAAGGAAATTGAATCCATGACCCATACCAAAACACCTGGATCATCTGTCCAAGAAGTCAAACTTGTAATCTCTTCAATATGTTTTCATAAATTGAATGGTATTTGAAGGTTTGAAATATACCTTCAATTTTGTATGTTTTTCCATTCTGAAGTTTCTTAATCCAAGGGATTTGTTCAAGTTGTGTTCCTTAAGTTTTAAATAATTTCCCAACCTTTTGTGTAGTTCTTTCTTCTCAAATATGCCAAGGAACTAAAAAGATGATGTACATGTTCCTTGAAACCCAATGTCTTTAAACACTAGATTAAGCAGCTTGAACACAACCTTGCAGAGATCTGGCTAGCTCCTCTTGTGCTAGTGTAGACGCTATCGATATATCCTAAAGCAGTGCTTTAAAATAATTCTCTAACCCAGCACTAACAGTGCTGCAATTACTTTAAAAGATTACAGTGGCCCAGGGCTGATTATAGTAGAATGACTAGAAATGCAGTCACTCACGTGCTTCCCTTGGCTAGGTCAGTTCTGTTTGTCATTCTCAGTGACTTTTCCTTCTCTACACCTCTCCCCAGTCCTGAAATAGTAATAATCTTGGTTTCATGCCCAGGTATGCCTCAGAATCCCCATCCTATTCTTTTAATAGATGCAGTTCTGCAGGGTTTCCTTCTGAAGGCTGCAGCTGCACAAACTTTAGAGGAAAGGAGAGTTCACAAGGGAGATATGCAGATGGGTATTGAGTAAGGCCTACAAGAGCTAGAAATCACATAAATGGCAAGAAATAAAGAAACCAGGAGTTAGGAATGCAGAGGAAGTTTTTTTAAACCAGATTTACATTTTTAATCATTTATGTTTTTGACTTTGCATATTTAACCCAGTTTTTTCTGCTCACTTTATAATTAGCTTTTGATTTAAATATAGGGGCACACAAATACTCAAATGCCTCATCCACAGTAACTGGTAACATTCTCAAATGCAGACATGTTTAAAACATGTACCCTTCATTTAAAGAAGAGATTTTTTTCCCCCCCTAAAGATCTCTTACTTAAAATGTGGCTATATTTTTGTATATTAATTATAACAATATTTTGTTAAAGATAAAATAGGACAAATTGTTACATATACTACAGAAAAGTATACAAAGAATAATCATCATTGAAATAACTATAGTCAGAAGAAATTATTTTGTCCTAAGTGATTAATTTTGAAATGTCAAATTGTGGATCTAAAACAAAGCTACTGACTTTTTTAGAATGTCTGAAAACATGAAATGATCTATTTTGATTTTTCTGAAAACTGAAGTTTGATTGTATGTAAAAGTAATAATTTTCCACTTTTGATTTCCACCTAGAAATCATATTGTGTTCCACACAATTTCCTTAACTCATTGTATATTCCTTCAAAATTTGCCACCTAGTCTTATAAATTTGCATTATTGCTTTTCTTCAGTCCTCTATATGCATTAAAACTTGATAATATTATATTCACTGGATCCTAGACTTTCTGCAATTTCAACCTTATTTATCATACCTGACTTGCTTCTAATATCTCAACCATATGCTTTTTGAATAAAAAGAAATTTTGACTGGATAATAGTGCAGAGAATATTTGTCCTGTCTCCATATCAGTAGGATTTCACATGAAATATGGAAAGGAAAATATTGATAATCATTGTTAATGGACTATGAAGACATTTTAATATTGTCCCAGGACTATAAGTACTTTGCTATAGAAATGGCGTAGTTGGATATTGTTTTATAGGAAACTGGATTGTAAATTCATTTCCTAGCATGTACAGTAGTGTGACTAGGAAAGGTTTGGTTACTTGAGTAGAAGGCTCATCCCAAAGCTCTTTAAAAGGATACAGAAAGAAATAATATTAAACATTATTACTAATTATATACTTAGTAATTGCAAATCTGCTTTAAAATTTTTTAAAAATTGTGGTTACATACATAAGACAACAAATTTACAATTGTAACCATTTTTAAGTGGACAATTTGGTGGTATTAATTACTTTTACAATGTTATGCTACCATCTCCACTTTCCATTAATATTTTTTTTTCATCACCCAAAACAGAGTAAGTTGGATCTTTGACTTGTGTCAATCTGTGTCCATATTTCTCCTGTGTTCATATTCAGAGTAAGCAGAGATGGAGTTTTATGTGATTGCCAGAACAAGAAAGTAAAGACAGTTACTCCATCTTTTTCATTTCTGTTGAACCTAACACAACTCAAGCAATGAAGAGAAGCACAGCTAAATATGTTAGAAAAGGTGTTATGTTTATTGTATTATTTTTAAAGCACAGGCAGGCCAGCCAAAATGGTGGTTCAGAACAGCCCCTAAACAACTAAAGAGGGACAGTGATTAACCATAAAGGAAGTAGTAGGGAGATACTCAACGTTTACTTTTCTTATGATAGCTAACAATTATGCAATAATACCTGCCAGGTCCTGTCCTAAATACTTTACAGTTATTATCTCATTTTACCCTCAATTCTACCTTTTGATAAGTACCATGAGTATCCCTATTTTACATTTGAGCAGCCTGAGGCACAGAGATGTTATATAACTTGCTTAGTGTCATACAGTGGCATGACTGGGATTTGAACATGGGCAGTTTGACTCCAGAAACATGCTCTTAACCAATAGACCACACTGCCGACATTGACCTTCCCCCTCCCCCAAACCTATCTATTTCTAAATCTTACATGCTGCATGTACCTATATTCTCTTTCACATACTTCACTTATTATTGAAAAATTTGTTACTTTAAGGCTTACATTTGAGTTTGGGCTAGAATCTTCTGTGTGTATATATATATATATGTGTGTGTGTATAAAATATTATTTACCTCATTAATAAAAATACTATCAAATCTCCCAGAACTGACCTAAATTTTTAAGCCAAGCATTTGCTGATCCAATCATATTCAACCCTAAGAAATTATTTGGTGATTACTATGTAATGAAAATGTCTTTACATTTTATAAATATCTAATTTATAAAGACATTTTCCAATATTTGGTTCTTGTGTAAATTTAAGCTGCCATGTGATGTCAGTTATTGCCATGAAACAACAGATAATTCTGAATCAACAAAACCTTCATATTTACTACATCGTTATTACTGCATAATTTTATTTCTCAGTGTTTTCATTACTCTCAACCCTGCTTTTGTTTGTATATGGTAAGCTTATGAAATTTTCAAAAATATAATGAATTTAGGTAGAGTTGATGTCTGTTATAGGTAAGCCACCAATCTCAGGCTCTACCAATAATTAATACTCTGGAATATGTTTTATCCCATTTTCAAACACTATGTGACCACAGAATTAAATAAAAGAAATAACTAAGAGCAAAGAGAGCATGCTTTATTATCATTTCAGAAACTGTGCTTGATAACATATTTGAAAGAGGGACATTAATTTTTTTCAAGGAAATAGAATTTGACTTTTAATATGGAAGAATACAGTAGAGAAAACTTTAGTTTAAAACATGTAATTTCAGAGTACGTCATTTAAATTTCTCCTCTCTTTCCTTATCTTTTTCTCTTTACTCTCCTCCCCTCTCTTCTCTCTGGTTTTTAAACACTTTATTGGGTGATTACTATATGAAATGAATTGCATTTCATATACTTGTTATTCATCTTGCAGCCAATTACTTCTTGGAGTTTTTGTCTCTCTGAAGCTAAAAATAATAACCTTTTTACCATAATCTTTTAAGCAAAGAGAAAATTATAAACAATTGAGAGCTGCTTACATAAAGAATAGAGTCAGTCTTGTTGGCTTTCTGGATCTTATGATTCATATGATTGTCTTCTTATTGCAGTTAGTATAAAAATAAGTATTGTAAAATATTGTCCTTGGTAGGATTGTGTGATGTGAATGCAAAAAAACCCCACAACATTTTACACAAGACAGTCCCATATCTCATTGGAATTTGATTAAGGTAACTGGAAACTACATCATCACCATCATTAGAACAAGTTTTGAAATTCCTTGAATGACACAGCAAATGTATTATGGAACCCTGAAAGTACTGTGATTTATATATAAATGGTTGGTAGAAAGCAAATTAATTGTTGCTTACTGGGTCAACCTTCAACTGACTGTTTAAATTGTAATGGGATAGACCAGGAGAAGAACTGCTCCCTGCCCTCAAATTGATAACTAAAACCTGAAGGGTAATCAGTTTAGCTATTAGCATTTTTGTTTGTTTGTTTTTTCAAATATGAAACAATGAAACCTTCACATGATTACTTCTTCATTCCTCTTTACACAAAATTATAAAGGAAATTTTTGGGAAATAAGCTATAGTTGAATGAGAAGGGATAAAAATTACCTTTGAACTGGTAGAAGTCATAACTTAAAAGTACTAGAGAAAGTATGCAGGTATCACTTATCAAAGTGATATAAGCCAGGAAAAGTGAGTTGAGTTCATTTCAGTTTGAGAGAACAGGAAAAAGTTTAGCCCTATACATTTTTTATGAAGCAATTTTGTTACACCTGATTTGTATGTAAGCCATGAAAACTGAACTGAGTTTTTCCTATGAAAGCTGGAGGCAAATTTGGCTTAAAGCCTAAAAGAATAGTGTTAGGGCACTCTTTTAATCTCTCTGTGGAATGTTGTTTCTGTGTTTGTGTTGTAGAAAAATCATCTTGCTTCTATCATTCTCAGTGGCTATATGAAAAGGGTTACTTTTTACCAGTGATGTTGAATAATTCAAGTCACTACTAAACTTCACAGTGTCATTTCTGCCAAACATATTTAAATCCACTAAGATTTGTCATTAAATGTTAAGTGTTCAGCCATTAAACAACAAATCATCTGTTCATCTCCTCAATTCCAATCACTGAGATATTAATTATATATGTGAAAGCCAAATTTCTATATTTGCAGTTAACCCTGGCTGCTTGGTTTATATAACTTTTTCTTTTCAATGCCTTGTAATAACAACAAAAATTCCTGTGAAATTGATACCAGTTCTACTTCTAAGGAGAAATAAGGTGGCATGACACCCATTAGAGTTAAAATGTTAATCTTTTAGTTCACATAATTTTGGCCTTTACTCTCTCAGTGGTATTGTTGGCTACCAAACCTCCACCCACTTAAAAAATTAACCAATGATAAAAATAAATGACATTAGGGCATGTTTGTTGTTTTTTATTAGTTTTAATTAATTAAACACGTGTAATAACCTTAGGTTTTGTTACTATAATTTTGCTAAGAAAAGCAACATATGTGTTTTTGTTTTTATTTAATTTCCCAGTCTTTTCTAGGATGTTGGGAATTTCAAATCTTCCCATTAAATTCATGGCTGGGCTAGTTTTCCTGAATACATTGATGTCATTATAATAACTTGTAGCATTATTATTAATTTTGATAAAAAAACACACCTTCTCTTGGACTATCTGCACTAATGCAGAGTGCCTTGGCAAAGCTGATATGAAATAATTATATAAGCCAATGATCAATTATGTTGTGTTTTGCAAAGTATTATAGTACTCTCCATTCTTTCCTTCTCTCTAGGAATCAATTTCCTAATTTTGTTTTGCTAAGATGAATATAAAATATAAAGTGGGTTTGGAAATTCAGGTACAGTAGAAGAAAGCAGCTGGACATTTTAGTAAAAGACAAGGAAAGAAATAATCTGTGATTGAAATAATACCATGGATAATCCACAAAGTGATTTACTAGACTTTGATATTGCATTTTAAAATGCACAAGGTTCTATATTTTGTTTCTCTGATTGATAAAATTTGGCTTTGTTCGGTGTGATGGTTAATTTTACGTGTCAAATTGGCCAGGCGATAGTGCCCAGTTAAGTCAAATGCTAGCCTAAACGTAGCTGTTAAGGTATTTTGTCAATGTGACTAGCATCTACAATCAGTTGAATTTAAGTAAAGGAGATTGCCCTCCACAATGTGGGTGGGTCTAATCCAGGCGGTCGAGGGCCTAAAGAGCAAAAAACAGGTTTCTTGTGGAAGAAGATATTCTGCCTCAAGACTACAACATCAATTTTTCTCTGAGTTTCAGCCTGGAAATCCTTCCCTTGGATTCCAGGTTTGCCAGCCCCAGTGTCCCCCCGACTGTGTGATCCAATTCCTTAAAATAAATCTCCTAATATTTATATGCTCTTGATTCTGTTTCTCTGGAAAACCCTGAATGATATAATCAGATTGGTATTTTTAGGGAGAATTGTACATTATTTTTTTTTCTTAAAAAATTCTGCTTTATAACATAAATAGAGACCCTAATGTAAACCATGAACTACAGTAAAATTATAGTTAATAGTACAATTATATTCCTTAAGCAATTGTAACAAATATACCACACTAATGCAAGGTGTTAATGGGGGAAAAGTATATGGGAACTCTGTATTTTCTGCATGGTTTTTCTATTAATCTACAACTTCTCTAATAAAAAAATTCTGCTAGTTTTGCTACTTTTTGTTTTTCTTCAAATCAATTTTACTTAGTGAAATGGAACTTTAATTAAATCTCTATAGACTCACCCAGATATGAAATTACTCTTTCTGGGAACAACATTTAATAGTTTTATTTCTCTTTTCTGGCCAGTTCTAAGTGGCTAAGTGCTCAAATCAATTCTTGTTTTATTCTTGAGTTACAATCTCTAGTTCTTACATACATATAATTTTTTTTTTTTTTTCTAATTGGGTGATCAGGTTACAGATCCTTCTTCTTCCTTTATACTATTGCCACAGCATTAGGCATCATAAATGTGATTGGGGCACTTAAAAAAAAGTCACTTGCTTTTCTTTTCAACAATGTATTTTTATAATATTCAGTTTTGCAGTGTGGGACTATCAACTGTGAGCATAGTCCTATTTCTGTAGAAAACTTAACCTGGAATACCTACCAGCAGGAATCCTGGGGGGCAAAGATCCTCCCCCTGGCACTGGATGCGGGGCCTGGATGCTATTTAAAAACCCCGCCCTCAGGAAGCTGGGGCAGAACGCCTCCACCCCAATGGCCGGGAAGGATCCTTTTAAGAGATAAAAATTGACATTAATCAATTTTTATATATGTGGAAAAGTTGTTGATCATTTAATTGGAATAAAACCTAAAATCAACAAAGCATACCTCACAAGGAAACTATAAAATTAAAAGGAATGGAAAGTCTATAAATTTATACAATCAAACTATTTCTTAAAAAGAAAGTTACTCTTAATAGTGTCAGAGCAGCAGAGGCTAAGATAAAAATTTTAAACCTATACTTTAGAACATTCAGTCCTCCTGTGGAATAACAAAGTAGATGTAAGTAGAAGCCATTAATGTTGTCTATTGCAGAATTCATATCCACAAGCAGAAAATAGCCAGGATAGTATCTGAGATCTACTCTGAACCAAAGGAACAGTGCTTTACTGTATAGGTCTATCAATACTAAATGCTTAAAATATTGAAAAATTTTACACAGTATAGAAATTACATGTTTTTGAAGTAATGATAAGAAAATCAATGTACACAATTCTTAATTTGTAACTCGTTTTTTTATCAGGGCCAATACATTAGAGTTTGCAAAGGTAGAACCATATGCTTTTTTCATTTTTAAGAAAGCTATTGTGAAACAAAAAATGTAAATTACCTTTGGAAATTTGTTGGTAAAATTATATAATGAATCACAGAATAAAAGAATATAGATTAAAGGACTTTAGAGATCATCCAGTCAAAACTCCTTATTTTATAGACGAGCAAACTGGAGAAGGGAAATGATGTCCAAAAGCTGGCAGATTTCCAGGACAAAATCTTTCCACTATGGAATAAAAAAATAATGAGCCAGCTCCTATTTGAGGGATTGCCATCCTTTGAAAATGAGGTGGAAACCTTGCACTGTGACATAGTAACATTACAATTTTGTATCTCAATGATCTGAAAGATACTAAAATCACAAAAGGAAATTTAATATACACACAATATCAGTGCATGGTCAGCACTGATAACTGATATATCTAATTTTAAATAACAATAACAGCCTAAAAGCAAGTTACATTGATGTTTTTAAGGAATGCAACTCACTAGGGGACTTCTGGGACTTCCCTCAGGCCCAACAGTTTTCACATGTTGAGGCCCTCTTTCCACACTCGGATTTAGGAAGGCCTCTGTTTATTTGTGAAGACTCTTCACTCTGTTCCTTGACAAAAATTTTCTACCAAAAAGCAGTTAAAATTTGAGACTTCTTTGAACTTCGACCAGGATTAAAGGGATCTGGTATGTTTTACTCCATATATCTTGTTTCTATCGAGAAGGTTGTTGCTAAAGCATTTCTTATGTATTTGGAGATGTTTTTATGAAAGAGCAAAGGTACAATATGTGTTTCATTGGGGAGTCCCATACATTGTGCATTGGCTTAAAGAAGGCATAGAAGGAAAATCATATACTGTGGATAAACTGCCCTGCCTTGTAGCTGATTTTAAGGGGCATTAGTAAAATGGACTTGCCAGGCAGAGATGGGGTACCTTAAACATTAAGAGATGTGGCAAGTGCCAAGTGGTAGGCTAGAAAGTAATTTTCAATGACCAGTGAAACTAATTTCTCCTTTGTTACTGCTTGGAATATTTATTATGGAACACAAAGATAATATGCATATGTGTGCAATGTTTCCACACAAGCATTTACCACATTGCAATGTTTCATCACTGTCTGAGAAAAATGCTCATAACCAAGGTGCTTTACTGAATACTAGCTAGAGATAATTATATCATATATTTATATGGTATTCTTATTTAAAGTTACAAAAAGAAATGATGTTGTTACAATGGGGAAAATAATTACAAAAAAAGTCCAGAGTTTATTATATGTAGTTAAAAAACTAAAATAATACAATTTTAGCAGATTATGGATTTATTGAATTCATGTAATAGGAAATCTGGTTCAAGAATATTAGATCATAAAGAAAAAGAATAACAGTCATGTACAGGAAAGAAAGCAAGGATATAATGAAATTCTCTTAAAAGAAATTTGAAGAAAAACAAAAGCATGTAGAGCAGAAGCTCTACATAATGTTAATATGCTATACCATTAGAGATTTTTATTTGAGATTTTTCTGTTTTTGCCAATGTTATTCAAAATGCCAACTTAGAAAAGATGCCTATTATTTTAACTCCTTGAAAGACACTAAATACAAATATTATTTTATTGCTATGGTTACATTGATTACTGTTTTTGTCATATTTAATAGTAGCTTTTATTTTCTAATTTTACTGCATCACTTGCAATGGTTTTATGTTTTGTTTTACTTTACCTTGGGTAAAAAGGTATTTCATTTATTATAGCGTCTCTTCCTTAAGGAATTGTCATTTTTTTACATCTGGAAAAAGAAACGGAAAAGCTGGTATACATGAATATATATCCAGTTAAGATACAAATGTAATAATAACACTTTATCATTTTTCTCATTAGGGTAAGCCATGTCAAAAGAGTTTGTAGGAAACACTACAGCTCTGCATTTTCACAATTCAATCAAGAGAAACGTCAATTCTTCATTATAATTCCCTATCTTTTAATATACAAGAAATTAAGCTCATGAACATTTTAAGATTGACATTTTAGGATTTGATGTGAAATAATTTTAGTCTGGTTTGCCCTATTGACAGTTTGTGCGCTCTCTCTCTCTAAGTAATTGTCGAATTTAAATTATATTGTGACTGAAGAATAAACAATGTCTAAAATCTAGCAGGAGAAATATTAATTTCATGAGTACTTTTTAAGGTTACATTCAGTAACTAAGGATTTGTTAATATAAGTTAGATTTTATATGTGATGAAAGTTTTCCTCTAGCCATTTCAAGTTCAAAATAGAAGATGTGATGGAAGAACATTCTTATATTTATACTAGTAACCACAATATTCTTATACTATAAAGTGTTAAGACTATGGTGATACATGGGAAAATCACAACTAATGTAACTTATAGACAATAGTTAACAGTAATATTGTAATATTTTTTCAGCAATGGCAAAGAAGATACTATATCAATTCTAAGGGCCAACAATAGGGGGGTATAAGGTAGTATGGGATTTTTCTTTTTGGAGTATCAAAACATTCTGAAATTGGAGCCCGGGACCATACCATGGCGGAGAAGACTCAGAAGAGTGTGAAGATAGCTCCTGGAGCAGTTGTGTGTGTAGAAAGTGAAATCAGGGGAGATGTAACTATAGGCCCTAGGATGGTGATCCACCCCAAAGCACGGATTATTGCAGAAGCCGGGCCAATAGTGATTGGTGAAGGTAACCTAATAGAAGAGCAGGCCCTCATCATAAATGCCCACCCTGATAATATCACCCCTGATGCTGGAGATTCAGAACCCAAACCTATGATCATTGGTACCAACAATGTATTTGAAGTTGGCTGTTATTCCCAAGCCATGAAAATGGGAGATAATAATGTTATTGAATCAAAAGCATATGTAGGCAGAAATGTAATATTGACCAATGGCTGCATCATTGGGGCTTGCTGCAACCTGAATATTTTTGAAGTCATCCCTGAGAATACAGTGATCTACGGTGCAGACTGCCTTCGCCGGGTGCAGACTGAGCGGCCACAGCCCCAGACACTACAGCTGGATTTCCTGATGAAAATCTTGCCAAACTACCACCACCTAAAGAAGACTGTGAAAGGGAGCTCAACTCCAGTTAAGAACTGAGAACAGTGTATGGTAGCAAGAGAACATTTCATCTTTGACCACAGTCTTTTGAAAGGGCCACAGTGTTTAACGTGCACCTCACAGAATACGTGTTGACTCCATTTGGTAAAATTGAGTTAGAAAGTAAAGAATTTTCATTGTCACTGTACTCTATAATTTATGTAAAATGTATTATTTTCCTATACTCCTTTTCTGATAATTTACAAGACTTTTTTGTTATATAAAATATTGTCTACAAGTTTTAGCTATGTAAAAGACTACCTGTGATAAGAAGGAGCATATTGTTACATATTTATATTCTAACATATACTAAACTAAATAAAAGTGCTGATGACAGGAAAAAAAAACCCAAAACATTCTGAAATTGACTGAGGTGATGACAACACTGTGATGAAAATGAGAGCCACTGAAATTACAGTTTGAAGGGATTGCAGAGGCATGGGACTGTATAACAGTGAATACTGTGGTAGATGATGGACTGTGGTTAACAGAACATTCTCTAAGGAACTATAACAAATGCATAATGCTAATACAGAGGTTTAATAATAGGGTGGGTTTGGGGAAAATATGGCAAGTGTAAGATATGGTTTATAATTAGTAGTAATATTTTGATGAAGCTCTATCGT
>JAQZBX010006819.1:0-34346 GCA_029593785.1 Cabassous unicinctus | reverse complement strand
GGTCAAAGGGAGGCCAGGATGTGACATTAGCATCATATTGTGTTTAAAATAAGCCAGATAACTGGGAATCCTGCATTTTTATTTGCCATATCTGGCAATCCTACTCTAATATTATTTCAAACACCATGAATATCATATGGAGAAGAGACATTATTAACTATTTCTGTAGGATAAACTAACATAAGCCACTGGATGCAAGGAGCACTGGAAGTTATACTAGGAAAGGACATTACTGGTATTTAGTGAGCAGGGCCACGAATGCTGAGGATGTTACAATAAATGCAGTATTCTCCACACAAAGGAGCATTCTCTTACAGTTCTAATAGTGCCCACTGAAAAACACTGTATGAGAGTAATAAATCCTAAGAAGTGGTTGCTAACTAATAGGTCATAAGGAATCCAAATATGAAAAAGTATAAGTGACATGTCTGCATTCTGACATCTGGCTTGCACACTTAATGGGGGATTCTGATAACCGAGATTATCTGAAAGTGAGGTAGTCTATAGAATGTTTATGAACTACCAGGTTTCAAATAATTATAATTAATAAAGTTTATAATCCAATAAAATACATTTAACACTTAAACTTTAAGAAACAAAATCCCATATTAAATTTGACAGTGCAGAGATCTACCTGATACAGCTTTACATGTGGACAGTAGGTATCACTAAAAACTCATGTACAAGATAAACTAACCATGACCTTAAACTCTGTGTCTCAATTTCCTCATCTGTAAAATAAGAATAAAAACTGAACTAATATTTTGGGATTATTTGAGGATTCAGTGAGAGTAAATTTTCATAAATGTAAGCAGATATTTTTATTTAATATTCTGATACTTTGGGAAAAAAAACCTTTATAGGTGAGAAATTTAGATAAACTGCTGAAACAGAAGAAAAACTTTCTTTGAAGATTATCGACATTCTTATTTTGATGTCAAAAAATTTATTAATAAGGGCATTAGTGCTATAAATATGAACTTTAGACATACGACTCTTTCAAATTATATTTATTAGGTTAAATTTTTATAAATAGTTATTTTGATCTATGTGTAGACCATGGATACATTTATTTAAATACAAACAATTTAGAGTTGAAAATTTAACCCACATGGATACTTGTACATACACACATGAATTTAATGCAGTGGAGGACAATTAATTTCTTGGTTACTGTATTTGGTTCTCCTCTGTATATCATGTTCACTGATACGTTTACACCAGTGTTTTCCAAAATTGGGGTGGGGGTGGGGTGTATGAAGAGAGTTCATGGCAAATGATCTATTAGGTAGCAGAAAGAAAATATTAAGAGTTTTTATTTCTATTCGTGCTTTATCACATACTTTTGTAATTGCTATTGTTTGTATTTGTTTTATAAATATACATAATATAATACCATAGTAGTTCATATAAATAACTTATAATAATATATGTTCACATTATCCCTGAGGAGTATGTTCAAATATTTTTATTCATAGAGCTATGATTAGAGAATTTTTTTTAAAGAATAAAATATTGAGCAAAATGCCAAAGTATGGATGAAAAGAATACTTTATTTCATGGGCTTGAACAATGAGGGCAGGGCCTTGATTTCCCCTGGCCCAAGGCAATGATTATAAAAGATGATGTTACTCTTGACACAGGGGTTCTCAACTCTGGATTATATTAGAAAATATATAATGAAGGCCCAAATACACAAATAGAATAAGGCAGATCCGTCTCTTCAACTCCTAAAGTTAATTCTTTATCAGCTACATTATGAAGAGTAAGGATGAAATACTCATATCTAAAAATAAAGATGTCACAAAAAATCACTGGGAACTGTTTTTAAAAAATGGATTTACCTTCATTTTCATAACAAACCTGAACCTCATTATGTAGCATTTTGTGTATATTGTGCCTTTGTGTGATGTGATTAACTGAAATCAATTATGAAAATAAACTGAACTTAGAATCAGAACCCTGAATTGATAAATTTTGTACCATTAATATATAAAATGAACATTATTTCAAAATATTTTCATTTCATTCCATTTTACATTTTGTGAATGTTTTATATCAGACATAAAATATAGTAAATATAGTTAAGTAGGCAAATATATGACATAAATAAATGAATTAATATTGGTATAGTGGAGAGTTTTGGCTAAAAAATGTTTACTCACAGAAGTGTGATCAAAAGTTTGGAAAATTGAGAACTGAGTATGCATGCATTTCTAGTAGCAGTCCTTTTTTCATCCTTGAGTACCTAGTATTGAGTTCTATAACAGGCACATAGTAACCATTCCATAACTGTGTATTTTGGATTAATGATGATACCTCTGAGCCATTAGTAAGAGAAACTTCAAAATGCAAAGATAATGTAGTCTGGCAAGCCAAAGGTTATGCCACAGACTGTTTTCCTTGAGGAATACCCAGTTTTGAACCTTGAAAGATACTCTCTCTCTCTCTCTTCACTTGTTCTCTGTCAGACTGTTTACTTCCATTCCTTTTATATCTAACGTCTTCTCTCCTATGGGCCCCTCTGTTTTTCTCCATTGAATTTGTTCTTCCTACTTTGTTTCTTCTCTTAACATCTCTCCTTAATCCTTGGTATGGAGCTGAAATACAGGTTTTAGAATTTTTTGCCAAAACTTTTGTTTCCTGTTATTAATTTCAAAAAGCATATTGTTGAACATGCTCATATATCTTTGCCTCCAAACAGAAAAAGGAAGGGAGGGCAGGAGAGAGTGAAAGGGAGAGAAAGAAATGAAATAACCCTCATGCTGTAGACACACAGGGATTTCCTCCTAAGTCCCTATCGTTCTCCTAGCTGAAAATACTCTAACAACATTAAAAAGATATTCTAGTCTTCTAGTTAAGGCAAAATCAGGATAACATTTTGGGCTTGCATAGTTGCTAATTGTAGTTCTCTCCTCAGAAATAGCCACAGAGTAGCATTTTTAAAAACACATGAAGTTCCTTTTTTTATAATCATATGGGATTGAAAAAAATAAAGCAAAAGCCTACTCACAGTTTTCAACTCCCTTTTACTTCTAAATGCTCCATTCCTCTTTAGGTTACAATTTAACCTCCCAAAGTATAAATAGTTTTAATTCCAGGACTCGAATAAGAGAATATGAATCTTCTTGTGTTTTCTTTATGTTCAGTTTTGGTAATTTACTATTTTAAGCTTTACTGAATTCCCTGTTGCTTCTGAGTGTGGGACGGCTGAGCCACTAGATCGCCATTTGTGGACCCATCAGCCTTGGCAGCCTGCCTTGGGATGTGGGGAAGATGCCCGTGCTCCATACTTCATAATGTTACTGTGCTTCCTTCAGCGGAGGCTGCATCAGGTAGCCCGGTAACAGGGGCAGCCTTCCCCATCCCATTGCACACAGGGCCTGTCCTGCCCCAGAGCAATGAATTATAACCACTGGCTGCAGTAGCAGCTAGCCTTATCCGATTTCACCTTGTTTTCATGTAAACAACCTCTTCCTTGATAACTTCCGTTATTGATCACTTATTCTTTCAACTTCCTTTGTTTTGTTGCAGTTTAAATGTTAAAATGGTACAAAGACGTTGACATTCAAGGTAATGGTGTAATGGTGCTTAGAGGGATTGGGGTCCACTTTTGAGAAAAGTTGTAGGGCAAGAACTGTTTCAGTTTAGAATATAAATACAAGTTTATAATAGATTTATAGAAAATCTAAATTTAGATGTTACAATATGTATTTCAGTTTCATGAAAAGAATGAAACAAAAAATTTATTGAAAAATAAAGAGCTAGTCAGTGCTTCAGATTGTCTTCTGAGAATTACAAACTCTGAGAATGTTAACATTTTATATCGGCCTCAGATGTGACGGTTGCATTTGGTAATTTGACTAACTTTCTTAAGAGTATTGACAGTACATTGGGAAGTATCTTAGGTGGGTGTTCTTTAATTTTGCAGTTCCATATGCTTGCTGAAGTTCTTTCACAGAGACAGTATGTACTAAAAATTATTTCTGTAGGGCTGGAATATATCATATTTAGGTAAACAAAGACCAATACTCAGTTACAATAATTTATAGTATTGCTCATTCTCTCTCCCAATATGAGAAGAAAGAAAAAAACTTAAGCTCATTGTTTGAGCAAATGCTTCCTAGTTTTTTTGTGATGATTGATGAAGCTGAACACTCAGTAAAAGTCACATCATCAGTGAGAAAGTCCAGCAATCTGTGAGAAGAGGCATATTCATGTAAGGCATTGGAAGAAAGCATCTTTCACTCCATGGAGACCTTTATTTGGGGTCTCTTTAACTGACAGCATTCAGTCTGGGAATGACTGTGCTGCTCTGCCCTGCTTACTTTGGTAAAGAAAGCATTACTGCCTTGTGATGCATTACATGGGCCAGCTGGGAGCCCACTATGGTCTCCTCTTACTTGATCAGAAGATGCACAGAGTAGGGTCTTAATAAATCCAAGTTGAATAAGTGAACAAATGAATGTTCAAATGAAAAGTGACAAATTGCTCCTTAGGCAAACATCTTGCTAGGACCTAAGGAAGCACTCCACCTGCTTAACTGCTTCCTAGGCTAATGGCAACTTTCTAATGCATAAAAGGGAGTGAAAAATTTTCTCCCTGTGAAAGAGAACAGTTCATAAATAATTCATTTATAATTTTATTCATTCATTCATTTATTCATTTATTTAATAAATATTTATTGAAACACCTTTTTTTTTTAACCTGGCACTTTACAGCACATTTCTAGTAAGAAAAAGGAACTCTAATAATTTTTTATATGACACCATTTTTTTCAAAAAATGATTCTAAGCTAAGCTAAAGACAACATCACAAAATTTTGTTACTTTTTAAATTCTCAAAAATACAAATTCTCCTACAATTAAATTAATATTTTCCACTTTAGTTACCCATATAGTTAACTGTAATACAGATTCTTCAGCACCAAATACAATTAAAGATCATGGAGTAATTATGGTTACTTTTTACTTTTTTCTTTTTTTCAGCCTTCAGGTCACAGCAATATGAATTTTATAAATTTCTCTTTCTGTTGATGTTCAATAGGTCACAATAAAAATATTGAAGCAAAAACGGCAGTTTCATGAATAGATTTTTTATGAGTTAATCTCTTCAGTGCTTTTAAAAAGAAAATTTCAGCTTCCCCTGAGCTATTTTTAAACTTATAGAATTTATAAGATATGTATGATAAAATTATGCTTGTTGCAAAATACTTTAAAAATATAACACTAACAGGGAAAATCAAAATATTTTCAAGGAGATTAAGTTATTTAATGAAAAATATAATTAAATTCATGTTGAAAGTAGAAGTTTTCTGACTTTTAAAATGCAAATATTTTAAATGGCTGTTTCCTCACCTGTAAAAACGTTGTAGTCCAGAACTTTCCCAAGTTTCTTTGGATTAAGCCTATATTCTCTTCAAATGGGGATTATGTCCAGTGGCTATACCTATGTTTATATTAAATGGGACTTGGAATAATAAAATATCAAAAACATGTGCTGAATAAATTTGCAATTTGCTAATACATTCATCCAGTTTAAAAGTGAAAACCCTTAAGCTTGATGTCAGGCACAGCTTTGAATTCTGACTCCACCATTCACTAGCTGATTCATCTTGGGCAAGCTATTTACATTCCAGATACTCAGTTTCCTCATTTGAAAAATGGAGTTAATAATAAATATATCACCTATATTAGTTGACAGTGGATCATATGGGAAGTGCCTATTAGTAGCTGACAATAAGTGAGGAATAAGGAGTTCTCCTCCTTTTCCTTTGCCTCCACAGTTCCGTAAACTTGACCTACCATTTAGTGCCTCCATGCCTCCATGATACGCCTTTTGACTGGAAGGCTCTTCTGCCTTGGTAGACATCATCCCCTCTGTCAAAACGTGCCTGACATACCTGGGGAGAATTTATTATTCCCTTTTCTGTGTCCCATATAATCTTAGGTATAATAATAGATATTGTACACTACCACAGGTATGGTATTTATTTGTTTACAATTTAGTGGTACCAAACTCAAATGCCTTTAGGGGTCTGTCAGGTACAACTAGTAAGTACATCAGGTTGGTGACAAAGACACTGAGTTGAACTGAAGGATAAAAGCTCTGGCTAAAGATAATGGATTCAAATATTTAAAGGGTTTCAAAAACACTACAGAAATCAAATATAGCATATCTCCTGGCTGACTTCAATCTGTGAACTGCCAGCTGGTGATTTTTGGTTTACATGTTTGTCTTTCCCACAAGGCTGTGAGTTCTTAAGAACAGGAATGAGTCATGCATATCTTACTCACTTCTACGTGCCCAGTCCCAAGCTCAGAGGTATTTGTGGTAGGAGCTCAATGTAACATTTGTGGAATAGAATTAAAATCATCTTTACATGAATATTTCAAGGTACTTCCATTTCATCTGGACAAATAACAGACCAAATTTTCTTGATGTTAGAGCTTTCAAAAGCATGTATACTCTGAAATAATATTAATATCTTCAAAAAATTTTTGCATATAATAATTAAAATTCGAGGAGATTTATGACTTTCCACTTTAAATGCTTATGAAGAGCCAGTGTTCATCTACATCTAGTTTAGGAACCAGGGACAGACTACATTTCTTTTATCTAAGAAGTGATGAAGGATTGAGCTGAACTTGAAAAGCATGTCCTCCCACTGAGCTGCCACACAGGCTGCCTTGGTCAGTTAATTCCTAGCCAGGTTTTCCTTTCTGGGGTTACACTTTTAAACTATATGTCCTTTAAAAATGCTTTTATACCTCAGGAGCCAAGGAGGCAGCTAAGGAGCTCTTAAGCAGCATTTATCAAAGTGTTTGGGAGCTAGAGCTATTTAGCTTCACAGCCAAATTGTGCTATGTATTTAATATTTATGAACTGTGGATACAGCTGTCACATTTTTACAGAGAAGTTTGCACCTTTAGCACACTTGATAAAGAGGTCATGATGCAGTACTGAGTTTCCAGCAGATAGACTGCACCTGCCTTTTTGTAATTTTCCAAAGCTGCTTGCGGACTAGACTGTCCATTTGTTGCAAACATATACCCTGCTGTCACACACATTGCATTATTACTCTCTCATATACAAAATATGAGAGGGAATTTTCTGGATTTAGTTTCATTGATGGATATTAATAACACCCTTGGCTCTGTCACCTACAAACAAATGGGTTAATACACGCCAAATAGTTCTTATTTAAGGTTAAGATATTTAAATTTCTTTCACAATGTCTTTAGCTTTGTCAAGGAGAATGGTACTCATTTGGCATCTATAGGGTTAGGTTAGATGGCAGAATAGCTTGGTTTCATAATTATCATTTTGAAAATGCTATTGGTCTTGAAAAATAATCAGGAAACACAATTGGTCTTGAAAATAACTAGCAATAGCCAATAGACAACAAAACTAATCAAGGCCTTAATCTGGACTTTACACTCAAACTAGATACAATACATGTATGACTGTGGCTGGTACCACATGGTAGTTATGGTGGTGGTGGCAGCCACTTGTTTGCTTGAGAGAAGCATGTGGACATTTCCTTCTATGCTTGAACCTGCAACCATGCCTGGTGTAAAAACTTAGGCAGATACCTTCCCAAATCCTTCCAATTTAGATCATGTCACTCCTCAGTTACAAAATTTCAAAAGCTCCCTCCTGCTGAGTAAAAGCTCAATACATATGATTGCCTTCAAAACCCTTCACACTTCGGACCAAACCCTTCTTCACTTTTACCCCAAACATATTCATTATTTGTACGTGTTGCTCACTTTTTTGCTGCCATGCCTTTGTCTACACTGCTCCTCCTACCACAAAGTGAGAATGCCCCATCTTTACCTGATCCATTTTAAATGTCCTGCTCAAATGCCACTTCTTCTAAAACGCTTTTCATTTTGCTGCTGCTGGAAAATCTTGCCCTCACCTAAGCTCCCTCAGGAGGCAGGAATGATGCAATTTAACCACACAGATGCTGGAGTCAGAGGGATCAGATTTCAAAACTTTGCTGGGCCATAGCTTGGTGAACCACTTTATGTAAGTCACTCAACCTCCTTGAGCCTCAGTTTCCATTTCTGTAAAATGTGGTAAATAGAATTTATGAACTGTTATACCAGGTAATGTTCATGAAATGCCTGGCACAAATAGTCACTGAAGCAAAGCCTCACTACCTACCTTTCTTTATTCTTTTTCCTCTTTCCCTTATAACGTTTATTACATTTTGCTTTGTAGCATAGTTATTTCGGTTCATGACATATCTTATTACAAACTTCTTAAATAACTTGGCATAGTAGGTTGCAAATAGGGGCCAATTGCAAAGGTAACTTTTAAAAACAGTAATTATAAAGCATATCCATGTCTTCCTTATTTGATGGTAATGTTATTGAAGGTTTAGATAGCAACTTCTAAAAGTGAGAGCACAGAATTCATGCAGCTGATTTTGGAAGTTATTCAAATGCCATTACAGTTATAAAAAATGTTATGATATATAGAGCCACTCTCACTAGCTCACATGTTATTTGCTTCACAGACAGATAGATGAATAGACACTCAATGACACAAACAGCCAGTTATGGGGTTTCCACACACATACTTCCACTCATTTCTCTTAGTTTTGCATATGTACCCTCTCTTTATGTATTTCAGGGATAGAGGAAGAGAAGATATTGAGAGCAGAGCAATGTGGACATTTTAAGCACAAGAGAAAAGTGAGGGAAAGAGTTAGAGATGAAATTCTCTGAGGAAGGAGATGAACTCAGCCATCATTTTCTGTGGGTCTAACTCTCCTAGAAATGAGCCATCAAATTCCATGCCAACTATAGCCTCAAGAAAAGTAGTAACAGTTCATTGGGCTCTACTTAGAAATAAATTCTTAAGTGGCGAGCCTGAAAACAGTCAGGCATTATTCATTTTAATGCATCTTCTAATTTTTATGGAGGCTCTTCCTTTTCTTAAGCTTGATGCCTTTGAGGCCTATATTAATTTAACTTTCAGGTCTGACCTGAAGTAACACTCATTCCTGATAATAGTGGAGACAATGGAAACAGGCCCAAAGAAGCCTGATTTTATTACTCTTAAGCCACACGACCTGGACATGTCAAGACTGCCTGAAATAATATTCCCATTCACCATCCTTCCAGCTCCTTGCTGTGCCACCATTTTCAACTCTCTTTACCATTAAGCTATCCTTGACAGGCCATTAGACTGAGTTCAAAATGAGGATCCAAGTTCATTCTGCTCTGTGAGAATATTGTTGAAGGAGGTTTATAGATTTTATAAAGAGAAAAAGTGAGACAGAGAGCTGGCAGGTGTTGTTCACTGTTGAAAATGCCCCTATTAATGTATTCTTCAGAGCTAGTTCTAAGACAATTTCAGACTCTCATATCATTGGATTACTGGTTGCTTAATATACACACTTTTTATTACATTTTAAATATTGGCTTAGATGTAAATTTGGGTAGTTGGCTAAAATGTTCAGGTAAGGGTACTGAATGATTATCACTACTTGGATACAGTGACAGTGTGGGGGAAATGGCAACTTCTGACATGATATATGTGGAAAGGAAAACATTTGGAAGCAGCATGAGTGCATTTTATTTCTGCATGGATTCTTTGAGCACCCAGCCACTTTCAAAGCATTATTTAACAAATTATGACACCACAAAAATTATTTTATCCTCTGGATGCTAGTTTTTTAAAGAAAAAACAATAAATGTTTGGAGTTTTAATATCTAAGAGAAGAGCGGAACTGAGTTAAAATTAAAATAAAATCTATATTTACAAGTGAAAAATAAAAGCATACTGCTTTCAAAATATTACATTCAATTTTATTGCTATTTAAATAGTTCATTTTATGTATGTGTTTTGTTAATAGTTAAAGATGCTTTTTTAGTGATATTTTAAGTCCAAATTATTCACTATATGAAAGTGAACTTATCATCAAATTTTATAGTTTGAGTCAAGAATGATGCACTTTTTTTAATATTTGATTTTAAAAATCCAAACAAAACAGCTTTCTCATTTACTCTTTAAATATCGGCACATGTGCTCTAAAATGGAGTAGGTCATTGTGTAGCCTTATCTAAGGCTGTGGGTAAATACTGTGTCATATGAATCACCCTTTAGCATCTATGAAATTGGGTGATTTGAGAACAGGGGTGATGAAACTACTCCCTGGAAGTAAGCTGTTCACCCATGTGAGGCAAATTTAGTGTGCTGGCTGAGGTAATTTACTAAATGGACCCTAATGCCCTAGAAGACTTAATTCACCTCAGCTGAATGAGCAGCTGGTGCAAACGTGATCATTGAGAGTTGCCCATTCATACTCAAAGGCATAGAGATATCAAATTGAATGTTCTTTAATTGAGTGCATATAACTTCAGGGTAACCTGGGTACAGCGTTGGCAAAATATAAACGTGTGAGGTCTAATTTGAAAGCCCCATTTAACCTTGCATTTCAAATCACATTTTCACAGCACTGAATGGCAGTAACCTAAGGAGATGAGATATTTTCCTGAAGGGAAAAAGCTAGTGACAAAACCATTGCTTAACTGTAATCACAAAGTCTGAATTTAGAAAACATTCCAAAGAGTTTGTATTTAAGTATAGATTTAGCTGTAATTTAGCAAAGTGTATTTATAGAAAACAAGTGCTGGTAAAGATAAATACTGGATAGTGGAATAGGTTTGTCAAGAAATAAACAGAAGGAGATAGATTTTTGGGTGAATGCATATGTAGATCAAAGAATAATGGTTGCACAGCGATAACATTGTGTGTTTGCATGTGTATGTGTGTTTAAGTGTGAGTGTGTTTGCAAAGTATCGTTTGACCAAACTTTTGGCACACTCACACACAAAGAATACATGAATAATACTCATTTTCCAAACATTCAGTCTTGAATGGAACTAAAATGTTTATTTCCATGAGATAATGTTCTTTGATTTATAATGTGTATTTTATGATAAAATTTAGGAATAATCTCCATTATGTGAAAATATCTTTTCTGAAACAACTTTTCAAAAGACTAAATCAGCCCCTGCAGCATGTGCTGGGTATCCCACAAAAAGAAGAACTTCAGTTTATACTTGATGACTGAGAAAACTTCTGTTCGTCTAGTTCTAGTCTGACCTCATGGTGGCAAAGAGTGACAGGTGCCTGTTTGTTGCCATCGACACCTGTTTCCTTTTTCTTCCGAATTTCAGAACTCTGGCCTGAAATGGCTGCCCAGAATAAAGAACATGTTTTTCCCAGTCTCCTTATGCATCCACGTGGAGGCTATGTGATTAAGTTGTGACCAATGAGTGGAAATGGAGGTCGTGATTGCAATTTCCAGGAAGTGTTCCTAAAAGGAGGAAATATGACCTTGTTTACCACTTCCTCTTCTTATAAAATGGAGCTCAAGCAACCACACACACACACACACACACACACACACACGCAAATGCACACACATGTACTTCTTTATACCTTATCTCACTCAGTGAATGGACTTGGCTGTTGAGATAATTGCTAAATTAGAAACTTGATGGTTATTTTAAAGATCTCTCTCACAATCACCTTCCTATCTCAAGGGGTAGAGATCTATGGGTTCTAGGTAGATAAATATCTTTCATGGGCATCCCCTTCTTTCCATCTTCACTGAAATTGCCCAGTCTTCATTAAGTCCACCATTATCTTTTATTCTGGTTTATTGGCATCACTTTTTAATCGACTTCCCTGTCTCCAGTTTAACTTCTTTCCAATCCCCTCTTATATTCAGAGGGCAGAAAGTTCTTCCTAAAATGCAAGTGTGCTTCTGTGATTTCCCTGTTTAAAGCCTTTCAAAGGCTTCCTGTACATTTAAGAATAATGCTTATATTTTTAATTACACTCAATGCACAAACACATTCTTATTAAATTTTAAACAATTTAGAACAATGAAAATCCCCTTCACCATTCATCCAATCTAAGTCCTCTATTGATAGCATTTTGATATGTGCCCTCAAAATGTTTTTGTAGGCCGTGTATGCTTATATACATAAATATGAAAATTAATGGTCTTATCTTGTGAATTTTAAAATCAAAGATTTTAAAGTACAATATATATAGATTATATAACATATAGATTATACTATATATATTGTATTTAACTTGCTTCTTAATGTTTAATTTTATTATATATTTTGGAAATCCCTCATGATAGAGATCCACCTCATCCACCTCATTTTTTAAAATATATTTTTCATTAGAGAAGTTGTGAACTTACAAAATAATCATGGATAATGCACAGAATTCCCATACAACACCCCTCCACCAACACCTTACATTGTTGTGGAACATTTGCTATAGATTATGGAAGAACATCACTATTACCACTAACTACAATCTATATTATACATTTGGTATATTTTTCCATACCCCCCCCCATTATTAACACCATGTATTGGTATTGTACGTTTGTTATAGTCCATGAGAGAACACTCTTATATTTGTACTGCAAACCACAGTCCATTTTCTACCACATGGTTCACTGTGTTATATAGTCCCATGCCATGTACATTCTATCCAAAGTGTACAATCAGTGGCTCTCAATTCATCACAGAGTTGTGCAGTCATCATCTCAGTAAATTTTTGAACGTTTTCCTTAGTCCAAAAGAAAAAATCCCATAACCCCTATTATTGACCTTTAGTGTTGATATAGTACCTTCTTTGATATTGATGCAAGAATATTACAATGTTGCTGTTAACTACAGTCCACAAGTTATATTAATTGTACATTTCCCATGCATCACCATATTCTTACCACCTTGTAATAGTGATGTTCATTTGTTCTATTTCATACAAGAACAGTCTTGTATTTTTACTATTAACCACAATCCTCATCCACCTCTGGGTTCACTATGTTATTCAGTTCCTAGATTAATCTCTAGCTTTCTTTCAATTGACATTTACATCCCTAGACTACCCCTTTCAGTCACAATCCCATTTATAAACGAGCTGTTCGTATACTCAGTATAATGTGTTACATTAACTCTATCCATTTCCACACTTTTACCGTCAAGATAATTAAAAATTCTACATATATTAATTATCAGTACCTCATCCTATCTGCTAGTAACCTATCAGGTTTTAATTCCACGCATTTATTCTTTGTATTTAGTTCATACGAGTGAGACCATACAATATTTGTTCTTTTGTATCTGGCTTAATTCACTCAGCATTAATAATATCTCCAAGGTTCATCCACGTTATCATATATGTCCCAATTTCATTTCTTCTTACAGCAGCATAGAATTCCATCATATGTATATGCCACATTTTGTTTATCTATTCATTGGTTGATGGACAATTGGGTTGTTTCCATCTTTTGGCAACTGTGAAGAACACTGTTATGAAAATAGGTATGCAAATGTCTATTCGCTTTACTGTTTTCAGTTCTTCTGGATATATTCCTAGTGGAGGGACTGTTGGATCATATGGCAGTTCTACATTTGACTTCCTGAGGAACTGCCAAACTGTCTTCCACAGAGGCTGCACCATTCTACATTCCAACCAGGAGTGAAGGTGTGTTCCTATTTCTCCACATCCTCTCCAGCACTTATTGTTTTTTTTATTAATGGCCATTTCTATGACCACCTCATCTTTTTAACTGCGTAATAATATTCACTAATACAAATATTCAATAATTTAATCATTTCCTTCCTGATGGACATTTAAGTTATCACATGTGTATTTAAGATAGCTATACGGATATTAACATCTTCACTTTTTTCTTATTAGAAGGGTAAAAATGATTTCATTTTGGTTTCAATGTGCTTTTTACTACTAGTGAAATTAAATATATTTTCTGATTATTATTAATCATTATATCTGTTTTTATGCAAATATGCATGTTTTTGCTGTCTTTATGTAAAGAAGTCTTTTAAAAATGATTTGATGAATTCATATAATTTTCATATTCATCTTTTATTTAATAAATAATGAACTTTTTCTCATTTCATCACTTGCTTTTCAAGTTGTCTATTTCTCTGACCTCATCTCCCAAAACTGGCTCCATACTCCCTTCATTTTCACTATAAAAAAATGCTTGTAGTTGATCCAATGTGCTCATCCTCACCTCACTTGCTATCATAAATTACTGCACTCACGGTTCTAGTTTTCTGTTACTTCCACTAGACTTATATAGTCCTTGGGAATAGAAATAGCCTTATTTATATTAGTATCCTCTTTGTTGCTCAATATATATTTATTGATTGAATAACTCTATAAGTTCAGCCTTTATGATAGATTATTAAAACCATTGCTCTTTATGATAAAGAAATTTGAATTTTTCCAAGAGGATCCCTACAAATTTTCTCAAAGCAATTAAATAAAATATTTTCTTCTGACTTGCTTAAATCAAGAGGGAGAAAGTGAAAAGTGCCTTGGTGCACATAACATGATAAGTTACTAGATAAAATGAAAGAAATATATCATGGCTTTGTTCAAGCAAGGGATCACAGAATTTTGAAGAGCCTGGACATTCTGAACATTCGTGAACTATCCTATTTGCATACGTGTGACTATGCTTCCTGACAACCTATTTCATTGTTGAGCTTTTCTAATTAACATAAAATCAATATAAAATTTGTTGTCATACAATTTCCATATATTGGTTTTAATTCTGCCCTCTGAAGCTTCATGTGACAACTCAAAAAGAGACCTATTATCTTAGTTTGCCAGGTCTGCTATAAAAATTGTACAGACTGGCTGGCTTAATTAACAGGAATTTTTCTCACAGTTTTGCAGACTAGAAGTCCAAAATGAAGGCATTGGCAGGAACATACTTTCTCTGAAGTCTGTAGCTTTCTGATGGTGACTTGTTGGCATGACTAAATCTCTATATCCATCACATGGCCATCTCTCTCCTTCTGTCTCCTCCTCCTGTGTCCAAATTTACTTGCTCATAAGAACTTCAGTCATATTGGATTAAGGCTCACACTAATTCAGTTTGGCTTAAATTAACTAATAACATCTTCAAAGATCTTATTTACAAATGGGTTCACATCCACAGAACCTGGGGTTAGGACTTGAATATGTCCCTGTGGGGAACATTATTTAGTCCATATCCATAACACCTGCTATTTTCCCTTACATTTTCTACCACATTTTGACTGCAGGCTAAACATATCTTGATCTATGAAATATTTATTTTAAAAATATTACCATACTGGTTACCCTATTTTTGGACACACTATACATTGTCAATGTTACCCCTAAAATGTGTCATCTTGAACTAGCTGGTCACAGTACACCAGATGTGAATTGCCCAGAGTGGATTTCAGAAGGACTCACTCTTTATTCCTGAAAAAGGGTTCTCTTCTTATATTAATGGAACCTTAAATGTAGTTAGCTTTTTTAAATATTAGCAATGTCATACTGCTATGTATTATTGAAATTGTGGCAGCCAAAACACACTGGTACTTTTCAGTTGCTCTGCATTAAAGCCTTGCTGTGCTTAATACAATCTAAAGGCATACTGATGTACATTTATTCTTTTAAATTCCACTTGCTTGTGTTGCCCTAGTCAGGTATATTGAACTTCTTGCACACAAGCTAGAAGCTGATTGAAAACCTCATTAACACTCTTCATCCTTTAAATAATAACACATTACCAAATCATGTCACTGGGAGGCACAGTTGTTCAAGGGAGAGATGTTCAAGTTAATAAATAGCTGTGGTAAGAATTTGGTATTCTTTTTTAATTAAAAAACTCAACTGTTTTCTTGCCTTATACTTAACTCAGAAGTGCCATACATTTAGAGGTGTGACATAATCTATTTGGATTTCATTATGAAGATGTGGGCAGAAAGTAGATGATTCAACCTTAATATAATTAAGAAGCCATAAGCTTTGAGTCAGACAGATATGGATTCACATCTTGACTTTGCCACCTATTAACTGTGAGTTATTGAACAAGTTACTTAACATCCGAATTAAAATTTCTTTACTTGTGAAGTGAGGAAAATTATAGCAAAGGGCCATAGAATTGTGAGGATTAATGAAACTACATATTAAAATGTGTAGCATAGTATCTGGCACATAGTAGGCATAAAGAAACAGGTAAATGAGAAGGAAATCACACATGAAAAGTTGGTCTCTCTTGAGCCAGCACAAAAACATAAATGGATTATCAAAAATAAAAATATCTCACAGGTTTATCCTGGATTAAGACCTAAAATCTGGGAACCAGAATGCCAAGAACCATGTGGGGGGTCTCATTTACTGTGATCATAATCTGTTACATGGCTAAAGTCTCATATTACTGAGAGTGCATTATAATCCAATAAGCTTGTTAAAATATCAGCATAAAACAAAATCAAAACACAAGGAAAAAGGAGCAACTAAAAGATTAGTGTTTAAGATGACAAAGGCATTAATCAGAACCACATAGATTTTTGGTCCAAGAAAGCTTCTACTTTAGATAAATTGCTAAGATAAAAAGAATAGCTTGCATATATACATAAAATGCTGACTGAGGGAGAAAAGTAAAACTGGATCAAAACAACCCCATGACTTTATGAGTAGAAGGTGGCAGTGGAAGTGTACTGAAAAGCTGCCTAGTGTGCTATACATTGCAATGGTTCCTTTGCAGGCAAGTTTCATTGACCTTATACATTTCACATTGACCTTGATTCTTATAAATGCTGCGGGGCTTGGCAATTAGTCTTTTGTGAACTGAGAATTCACTTCTTTGTAGGTTCTTAATGTTCGAGCTCAATTAAAAGCTACTTAACAGCAAATTCATGGTGAGTCAGAGTACCAATAGAAAATTTGGAGTTTAGTGTGTGTCTGTTGTGTGGTGCGAAATAGAAGGAAAGAATTTCATTATGAGTTTCAAGAAAGACTTTCTTTTGGACTTGGGGATATAATATTTATGACTTATATAGAATTTTGTCCTTTGAAGGTTATATAGTAATGAACTAATAAGAAAAATGGCATTTGAGATGATAATGTAGTAGCCAGGTCATAAGAGACTGACTTTTCTAAAGGTAGAAGAATTTAGCTTGCAAGTCAGCTTCAGAATCTATCAATTAACACTAATGGTTTGGAGAAATTATCTGACATATGGAATTGTTTCAAAAGAAGTTTTATTTTACTTTAGAACTTAAATAACAGTTTTTCTCTTGATTCTTCTTTGTTAACCCCTGTAACCCCATTTCTATCATCCCACCTCTGGCTCTTACTATTGCTACATAAAAATAAAATGGGCACCTGCATTGGGAATTGCCAGGAACAGCCCCTGTGATGGTTAGGTTAATGTGTCAACTTGCCCAGATAATTGTGTCCAGGTGTTTGGTCCAGCAAGCACTGGGCTAATTGTAATACTAGAGCCCAGTATTATGGACTTTGATCACCAGTGAGTTTACTGTGTGGATGGCTGATTACATCTGCATCAGTCAGGGAGACTGCATCAGCAGTGGGTGATGCTTTTATCCAATCAGTTGAATGCCTTAAAAGGGGAAGTGATTTCAACATTCAGAGAGAATTTCCCAGTTCGTCGTTGGACAGCCAACTTCTCCCAGAAACTCATCAAGGACCTTTCATCGGACTTTCATCGGAGCCCCTGGCTTGCAGCCTGCCTGCGGAACCTGGACTTGTGCATCGCCACGGTTGCGTGACAGACTCTTATAAAATCTCATATTGTTGACAGATATCTCCTGTTGATTCTGTTTCCCGAGAGAACCCTGACTAATACAGCCCCCTTTTGGGGACATGCGGGAACTTTTTAAAAGATAAAATCTGACCAAGGATGGGATTTTTAAAAGAGAGTGAGGCAGTCCCAACAAGATTGCAATTATTGTAACATTTAGTGATTAACTGGTCTGGGTCAGGCAGGGATAGCCTACTAAAAATGGACAAGTATGCTATGCAAATCAACGTATATCTGCTCCCTACTTTGTAAGACTCTTCCTTTATAAATTAGAAATTTAACAGCAGAACATTTCCTCACTTGCTACCCTCTTTGCCCTGTACAAGTTCTCCCTTTCCAGTAGAGTTCCCTTCTACTTTCTAAATGGAATGCTGCTGGATTCATGAATTGCTCAATAAAGTTGTGAGATCCTAAATGGCATGAAAAGTTCTTCTTTCAACACAACCCTTAATTTTGACTACTGCAATAGTCTGCTAATTGGTCCCTCTGCTTCCACTCTTTTTCTATCAAGTTTTATTGAGTTCCTTGGCCATTCTGGCAGCAGTATTTTGCAACAGGTCAGACTGTTGCCCCAAATAACTATTTCCTACAGAGACAATAACATGATAACATAACCTGAACTGAGCTCTGGCCACCATGCTCTCAATTTTTTCCATTCCTGAATTAAGATTCCACCCCTGAATTAAGGCTTTCAGTTCCAAACTCTGTGACTTTTCCCTTGGACTAAGATGTAACTGTTTTATTCTGATTTTTCTTTTGCTGATCCTTTAGCTCTTATAGAATCTGAAGATGACTTCTCTGCTGCCATATTCTGGCTTCTGGGCTTTACAATTACTGGTGGAATCTGGCCCGAATTTAAGCTCAGGCTTAGCCAAGCAATTTTGCATACCATCCCTTCAGGCAAAATTGTCATCTTAAAAATCTCAAAACTTTCTATCTTATTTTGGGTAGAGTTGAAATATCATGGTTTAGCATTTAAGGCTACCAATTCATGACTCTTTTTCTATTTGAAGTTTCCCTGAGCACTCCCTTGTATGAATCCCACACATCTGTATTTGTATCACAAACATTTTACCTTCATTTATTTTTTCTAGTTATTGTGCACATATTTAAACCACAAAATCTCTGGTGGCAGGTGGGTTGGGTAAAGTTAATAGTGCAACCCAGTAACAGTGTTAGTGCAGTCCATATATTAGAATTTTTTTTTTTCAGGTAGAATTCAACAGCGTGTAATTCAACAAAGCCATGGTGACATATATCATCCTTCTCTGATCCTACATTCTAGTACTAATAGAGAAAAGCCATTTATGGGATAACAACTGATTGCAGCAAGCATTCGTTCAACATGCATGAGGAGAGAAAGAACTTTAATATTTTCAGTAAATGGATATATTTTAGGTGTACACTGGAAACTGCACTACCAGGAGCTATAGAAATACTATTCATAATAACTTAAGTTCAGAATTTTCAATATATACAGACAGAAGAAATAAGAATTCTCTGTAATTAAAACAAAAGTCTTGCATCTAATCTTTTTGACATTAAATTCATTTTTAACAAAAATGTATATGTTTATAGCAATTGCTATAGTCTCATTTAATCTTAATAGAACTATATACTCAGTTAATCTTCCTAACAACCAAATGAAGAAAGAATTATTAAAATAATCCTAATGTCTCAGAGAAGTAAAGTAACCTGCCCTAAGTCACAAAAATATATGACAGAGCAGGGAATCGGAGCAACCTGATTCCAGAGTCTATGCTTTTAATTACTGTCCATACATACACAATCAGGCATTTACTTTCAACTGAAATACTTCAGTGGGGACTATTGGATTCATTCAATATTTACCTTTATGTTTGCTGATTCATTTATTACTTTATTCATTATTGGCTAATTAATTTAGCAGATATTTATTGAGCACTTATTATGTGCCAATATTTTGAGATGTATATCACGGAGAATCCCTGTTATCATGAGGTAGTTGGGGAGACAAATGTGCATAAAATAATCCGGGCAACACAGTGATTTAAGTCCTATGGTAAATTTCTAAGTAGGGTACAGTGGGGAAAAAAGGAGGTCGTAATTCTACATGGAGGAGGGAAATTTTATTTTGAATCTAAAAAGAACAGGTGTTTGCCACTGGGTAAGCAAGAGCTGGACATCCCAGGCAGAAGGCATTCCTCTGATGAGAGAGGTGCTCTCCAGGAGCTTTACATGGCTGAATAGGGTTGACCCATCAACAGCAAATAAGGAGGCAATTAGCAAACAGGATCCTAAAGAGGAGGCCACTGTTAGATCAGCGGGGGCCTTGAATACTCTGGCAAAGAACCTAGACTCTCTCCATCAAGCTGTAGGGAATCTTGAAGATTTTTTTAAAAAGGGGTTTAATTCTATCTGTGTAGCATGTTGCAAAGATCAGTCCTACAGCGTGGGTAGAATGGCCTTGGGACTAGCAAAAATGGAGGCAGAGGTATCAGTTAAGTGATTCTCTATTATTCAGGTAAGAAATGATGAAGGCTTAACCAAGGTAGTAATAGAGATGAAAAGGAGGGGATAGATATGAGAGTGAAGAAGGTAGAGGTAAGAAGGCTTGCTTCTCGGTGAGAGGTGAAGAGTAAGGGAAAGGGCAGGTCTGTGATAGCACCTTGGTTTATAATGGGGGAGAAGCAGAATTTGGGGAAAGACTGTGACTTCTGCTTTGGCTATACTTGGTTTGAGCTAGGCATTTGATATCTAGATGGAGATGTACAATCTGCTTTTACGTGTGTGGGAACTCAGGAAAGAGATGTTGTGACTACGGATTTGTTAATGCATGAATGGTAATTGATGCTGACAGTTAAAAGAGAAGGAGGCCGAGGGCACAACACTGAATGGCGGAGGGAGAGTTCACATGATAAGACAGAAAATACTAGTCAGAGGAATAGGAAGAGAGCTGGAAGAGAAGGGTATCATGGAAGACAAGAGGGGCTTTCTAGAAGGGAATAGGCAAAAGTGGCAAATGTGATAAAGAGATACAATGGATTACCAAAAATAGTCCAATGGTTGTTCAATATTGGTTTTTTAAAATGTCAGTAGTCTTAAAATGCACAAATAGCACTATATTTTAGAACCATTAAGATAGAATACTTTCAAATTTAACTAACCTTGACTGACTTCAATGTGTCTGACACTGTGCTAGGCACTTTTTAACATGTTATGTTAAATCTTCACAGCACTCTTTAAGAAGGTATTATTAGCTCCGTTTTACAAATAATATTGATGAATTTCTTCTGTTATATTCTGTGAGAATGATGTCCTCTGAAGTTGTGCAATAGGGCAGCCCTGGATTTGTTTTTGGCACATGAGCTTTTATTTACCAAGCTCTTTTTGTTTTTCCTCATTAAGTAATTCACAGGATTGCAAAGATTGATGCATTTTTAAAACTATTTACAAGTGAAGAAAGTTGACTCAGAAAGGTTTGGCAACTTACTCAAGGACATAAAGTTACCGCTTCATGACTATATTACTAATGCCCTTTCTGATACTGCAATGTTAAGTTTGCCAGATATGATGTCATTTTAAGAATTAAAAAGGAACCCAATTGTATATAGAGGATATCTCCTGGTTTTGCTTGTCTGCCATCCATTCTCCTTTGTTCTCAGACCAGCACAGTGATTTATCTTAAAAGTCACACCTTCCTGCTCTCAGTTCATGTGGTGGTTTTATTTGGGAGTAGTAGTAGGGTTTCAATCTACTTCTCCATGCCTGCTCAGCTTCATAGGTGGGCATATGATATGCCAGACCAATAAAGCTCAAAAGTGCAGGACTTTTGTTACAGCTATTATGGTATAAAGGCTATTACTCACTGGAATTGGAGCAGGTGGGGGATTAGCCTGGAGATACAGTGGACTGCCTATAGCAACAGTTTATCTGAGATTAAAGCCATTACAGAAGAAAATAGATCTGAGACTGAAAGCATCCAAGTCATGATTTTTTTTCTTTTCAGCTTAAATCCAGGCATATTTATATCTAAATAGTCCTGAAATTCTAGCCACAAGAGTTAATGTATTTCCTTTGGATCAAGCTAGTATGACTTGGATTTTTCTCACTTCTTACCAAAAAAGTCCTGACAAACATATTTTGTAAATAAACCTGGATAATGAATATGTAAAACTGACTTCAAGCCATCATTGTCCAAGATTAGGTTTCAAATAGATGCTATTTACATAATCCTAGCTCTTGTAATAATCAAGTATATGACTTTTACCAGATTCATTCTTTAAAGCCTCAGGTTATTCATTGAAATTGAGAGTGTTTGGCTAGATAGGTTTAGTACTGAAATTCTATTCCAGTATTTACTGAGTAGATTACATGAAGATTCTTCCTTTCTTTACTAGGATTTACAGTAGCAAGAACTTGAAAATGTAAAAATGTTAACAAATATATGGAATATATGTTTGTATTCCTAATTTATAATATGATGTTTTATTATACCAATATTTAGTCCATTCAAGATACATTCTTACATTTTTTAGTTACCATCAGTATTTATTGATTAAGACTTCTCAAAGTTTGAATTATTTAGAATGCAGCATTTAAAAACTTCTCTTTAGAATTTATAAATCACACACATAGTTATTTCAATACCAATTCCTCTCTCTTCAAAAATTGTAATCATAGATTATAATTATCATTCACAATAATAAAGGTGTTAATATTACTACAAATACACAACACACTTTTTTTTCTTCAGGCTAATTTCCTTGAATATTTATAGCCATGTGCTTTATAAACAATGTCATCTGGTTAATGTAGGGGGCTTCAAGGAGATAGTCTTGACTGCTCAGATTCCTTTTGATGTTTATTCAATTGATTTCTTTATGTGCTTGTGAAGCTAAGTTGTCTTATTTTTTATGAACTTCTGGCACAAGGCTCTCTTCTAGTCTTTACTACATTTCCGTATACTACTTTTCCCATGGTAAATGGATTAAATATTATAGATATCATCTCCATGCTGCTGAGAGTCACCTCTAGCCTTCATTTTCTAGTCTATTTTCTGACATTGGGGATGGTACTTTTTGCTGCCTCCAAAGTGTTGTCTATGCCAGACATTTACTTGGAACATGACTAAAACTTCATTTTCTTATTGACCTCTGATTATGCAGCAATTGCTCTTAAAAGGTAGAATAGCTGCTGACAACTTTTTCAGATTTAACCTTAGCTCCAGAAATCTTTATGGGTTTAATAATGAATCTCAATGTTGATGAAATCCAACAAAATATTACTATTATCTTGTTCTTTTCCTTTTTGTCTTGTACCTAATTCATTATGCTTGGATTGTTTACTTTATGGGAAAATAATGTCAATTTTTTGTCATAACCTGTGTATCATGGTTTTTAATATGCAATTTCTGTGACTTGCAATTTTTGTCTATTTGTTGTTTTTTTAAAAGTTGTCCTTTCACTCAGCCAGCATATAAAATGTGTAATTTTGTAAATCAATTTAAATTTTATTGTGATAAAAATGAAAACAAGTACAATGTTTTATAATAAAATATCAAGAATATAACATAATATTTCATATTTGCATGTCTTATATAATAGAATATCATTATTAGAAGAGCATGATAAGCACATGGTTAAAACTCAAATGCTTTAGAATGGCATTAAATGGGAAAAAAATTCAGCCTATGTAATCTTCCTGCTCCTCAGAAGTAACCATTTTTAAAAATTGATTTGTTCTTCCAGGGATTATAATAATTATAGGTAATATCTTTCTACTGATAATTCTTGATTAATTTGATTTAGATAGTATCAATTGACTCCTCCCTATGATATTGACTTCTTCGGTTTTGTTATTTTTAGTTTTTTCTTTTTAAATCAATGCATTTAAATAACATGTTCAAACTTCTATTAATTGTTCTATCAACATTTCACTATGTGGAATAAAAAAATTTTATATCCCTACACTGGCATCTACCTTCTGAGCTGTCATTATAATTGCTTTAAAATTTTTATAATCTCATATTTATATAATTATTAATGTGACTTTTTTTATTCTTTGCTTATAAAATAATTTTAAACATTTGAAATAATAGACAGCATTTAAAATATTTTTCTTATACAAATTATTCTCTGAAAAACCAACTACTGTAATTAGATCCATAGAGATGAAAGTGCAGTTCTCTCACTAAACCTGTACAGTGAATGCAAATGTTACAAACATCAAGGTCAAATGAATGCTTAATTCTTATGCTCCATCATTGGATAGATCATTCCACACTTTAGTTTGCTTCATATTTGGACCAGAACTTTCTGGTAAATATGTTTATTTTTCTGAAGTTTTATATAAATTTTGCTTCTACTCTTGCACCCCTACAATTAACTTGCCCACCAAAACAGCTAAAGTGATGGTTTTAAAATGCAAATTTGATCATGCTACATCTCTGCTCAAAAATTTCTCATTACTCCTAGAATAAAATCTGCACTCAGACTCTGGCCTGTAAATTCCTATATGACCTACTACTATATACTTCTCTGACTTTATTTCCTGCCACCCTATCTCCTTGTTTGCTCTGTTTCAACCACAATAGCCTTCTTGCTCTTCTGTAAACATTCAAAAGTTTTTCACCTGAGGGTCTTTTTATTTGGTTTTCTCTTTACATGGAACATGCTTCCCACAGATTTCACACGTTTCTTCTGTATCCTTTCCTTCAAATTTCACATCCTCAGAGAAATCTTCATTCACTACCTCAAATAGTCTCCTGCCCTTACTAACCTCCATCCCTTTACACTGCTTTATTTTTCCGTTTAGGACCTATCAACCCTGACAGTATATTATACATTATTTGTTGTCTATCTGTCTATTAGAATATGAGCGCTTGCTATCTTGTTATGGAAATTATATCCTTACCCTGTCCTTCTCTAGATGTCCTGCAAAAAGTATGCATACTTAATTGATATTTGTTGAAAGAATAAATGAAAGAAACATGCTCTTATTTACCATATCATTTAGATGAACACTATCTAATATAACTTTTGGCAATGATGGAAATGTTCTATATCAGCACTGTCCAATATAATAGCCAAAAGCTAGCTACATGTGGGTATTGAGAACTTGAAACGTGGTAAGTATGGGAAGGAAAAAAATTTAAAGTTTATTTAATTTTAATTTAAATGTAAATACGCACATGTGACTACAAGCTATCTTTAGATTTTCTAGCTTTGCAGTTACTCTATCAGCTAGACACAACCCATTTTTATTTAAAGACATTCTTTTTGGAGCCCTAGAACTACTCTTCTGAGTCAGATCAATTATTTTAAAGGTCTTTTGTATAGCTGTCCTCCTGACATTTTCTTTCTTTATATTATGGATTAGTACCATTTTTATTTTGTAAATCCAAATCTCCTTATTTCATGGATTCTCTTTTGCATTTCAATAATGATTTTAGAAAGGGGGTGTTTCTTATTCTCTGAATGTCTGTCTTTGTTTTTGACCCTCATTCTAGAGAGATACATTGACTTTTTTTTAATGGTAGATTGTTTTTATTTCATGGATGCAATATTTTTCCTACTCTACCTGAGAACACCATACAGAATTTTTAAGAAGGGTTTTCCATTTCCTGGATAATGTTGACTTATGTCTTTTTGCTTCTTTTTTGTGCCCTCAGTTTTCCTCAAAATCTGGTAAACCTGGTTGTCCATTCAGAGGGACACGTTTCTCTTTTCCATTTTGAGAAATTTCCCCAAACACTGAGTTGACTAAGAGCTGTTGACTGGTAGGTTTAACTTTAGGATGCGCTATTAGATAATGAGCAGAAAAGCCTGCCCATGCCTCGTCCTGTGCAAAAAATAGGGAAGTTTTACTCTGTGGTAGCAGCACCCACACTAAGACCTCTATTGCTCTTCGTGGGCATCTTGCTTTACATCTTTAGAAAGCCTGCTTCCTTCCCCTTTTAGTCTGGGGGTATTTGCCACCAGTTCCAGGGGCTCTGAATACATAGAAATGGGGGATGTGAGTGAGTGGTGGGGAAGCAAAAGCAGTTTCGTAGAAACTTCCGTGGTCACCCTGATTTCTGGATGCCTTCTCACAGCACTCCATCTGCTGAATGTGAGTTCCTTTGTTTCTAGAAGAATAGCTCCCAGCCATTTTTCTTGTGGAGTTTTTGAGCTGTATGCCTTGCCTTCTGGTTTATCTATCTATTCAAAACCATCTACTTTCCATTTGCACATATTCATCAGAATCTCTACAGACCTCTTCTGTTATTCTCAATACTAATTCAGATTTATCCCCTTTTGTGCACTGTCATTATCATTTTGATGGAATTTTGGGAGCAAGATGAGGTGAATTCAAGTTTTCAGCTTGTAATCTTGAACCAGCCTCACAATAAACACAGTGACTATATGTATTGTGTTATGCTGGTGATACTGGTTACAATTGTAAAATTTTGGTAATACTGGCATTTTGTCCTTTATTTTACCTGCTCTGGAATAATCCTTCTTTTGTCAATCTTCTTTATTATTTACTTTGAAGACCCCCAAAGCTACTATTCAAGTGTCTACATGTCATGTATTAATTGAAGATAAATCCTATTACTTCAAATATTTTTAAGTTGATAACATATTTTGTCCCTAAATTAACTTTGGGAATATTTTACATGTATTGGTTAGTTTACTGGCAATTGCTACACTTTTTCAATAATTCTACAGTAACCAATTTCCGTAAAACAAATTATAAAGTGCCTATGTTATTGTATTTTGGCTCATCATTAGTATGTATTGAAAAGGTCCAATACAACAAAGATATTCACCTTCTAACTTTAGATATTCTTTCTATGTCTAGGAACAAAGTGGACCATGCTATTTATTTTTATTTTAACATGTATCAAATGCTACATATGTATTGCCCCATATGTAGAGAAAACTTGTACTCTTTTTAAAGCATTTAGATTTAAAAGCTTAGACATATTTTGTTAAAGAATTTAAAATATTATTTTTCTTTTTAGGTACATTAATAATGCCTAATGCATGTGTATGCATTCAAATTTATACTTAAATAAGTAGAGGGTAGAAGTATAGCAGAGATCACAGCAAGGAGGAGAAAGAGAACAAAAGACAAAACAACTATGGCATTGGATAGGAAATAAGCAAATGTGAGGGGGAAAATTTAATAGGAAAAACAAAGCAGTATAGGTGAGAAGAACAGGGCCACAGGGGTAAACCAAGAAATTGATTTTAGCTACCTGTTAATAAATGGCAAATATAATAAACATTTTTAGCAGTTTCTATTTTAAGTGTTTCCACTGTTTGGTTCTTGTTTCAACAGTAGTAATATCTAAAAAAGATTTACTCATTGATGGAATGGAAGGGAGCCAATGGCCTGGTAGAAGTCTCACCTCTGGCAAAACCTGAGGTGAAGACTGCCAGTCCTGAGACTGTCTTTGGGAGCACTATTGTTGAGTGGAAGTTTACAAGACAGGAATTACTGCTGCATATTGCTGTCTGTGGTAATGGAAACAGGCTGCCATTCCTGTTTGAGATGAATACCAATCAGTTGGAAAAGGACCTCCCCTCCCAGCTGGCTCACATGTACAGAGTCCTGGGATTCAGTGGCCTTTCTTCCACTACTCCATCCTATTCTTCAGTAGATAAACTCTACACTGGAAAAAAAATCTGATGAATCTTTTATTGATTGACAAATCTACTGCTACATGTCCTGCACCTGTGCTGACGGAACCATCTGACGGGAAACATCAAACAGTGAATAAAGGAGACCAGGCTAAACCACCAGAGCAGAGGGCTCATCTAAGAGTCTAAAAAATGCATGATAATACAATTATACAATAAGATATTATGAAGGAGAAAGGAAAATGCACTAAAGAAATTGAAAAAGAAGAGGCTACTATGGAAAAAAATCAATGCTCATTTAAAAAATATGAAAGACCTTAAAGCACTGAGAATGAAACATCATGAGTGAAGATATGACAAAGGGGAATAAATTCAGGATATCTAGTGGGTGTATTCTGTAAGTTGCAACAGGAGTGAAAAAAATAGAGAAGCAATCTTCAAAGAAATAACTGAAGGAAACTGCAGTGCAGTGAAGAAAAAAATTAAGTTTCAGTTCTCAAAGGCACACTGAGTGCTAGGCAAGATTAATGAAAAGAAGACATAGTCTTAGACATGTATTGAAGATATATAAGGGAAAGATATATAAGGGAAATGTTTAATATCTTAAACATTTTCAGACAGAGATAACAGGTTTAATATTAACGTCCCTTGTTAATAAAGAATTATATATCCCAGGTTAATAATAAGTTAGTGACATGAATAAATAGCAGCCAGAAGAAAAAATGAAAATAGTCAGTAAAAATATAAACTAATGCTAAATATCACATACAGTCAAGGATATGAAAATTAAAACAATAACGTGCTTTTATAATCAATTCGATTGGTAAAAATTAATAAGATGAATAGCAGTTAGAGCTAATTAAAAATCAATGGATATTCCTATTCTTTAAGAAGTTTCTAAATTGGTACAACATTTTGGAAAGTAATTTGGCAATATTTATTTAAAAACAAATCACATATCCTTTGACTCAAGACTTCCACTTCTAGGCATCTATACTACAACAATAGAAGCATAGTCTGGATGTTAAATATAGCAGAGTTTACAACAGGGAAAATATTCTATATATCTATCATTAAATAAATGGTTAAATAAACTATAATATATCCATATCATATAGGGCAGACATGAGAAAGAAAGTCAGGTATTCATATGTACTGTTTTGGAACATGATATCGATAGCATAGGCTATCTCCAAATATCCGTTATTTTATTTTTCTACTTTAACAGAACCCATTACTTTAATTTTTCCATTTTTTATTGAGATATAATTCACATGCCATAAAATTCACTCTTTAAAGGGGTTTTGAATTCTGTGATTTTTTTAGTTACCATTATCTGGTAACAGGACCACCAGAATGAAGACTACATTTACAAGCTTCCCTTGCAGTTGTTCACAGCACAGCTTTCAAGAAGTGTTCTTAATGTAACTAGCAAGCATATTTCTCCTTCTTGCTGGCTGGAGGGTGGACAGAGTAGATAGAAAGAAGGCATCATCTTTGACTATGAGATTGAAGTCCCATGTGGAAAATTGAGAGAAGGAACCTGGGATACTTGGAAGGAGTATGGACCTCAGAAAAGCATGTGCTTAAAGTTAAATAAGAAAAATCAGTTTATTTTCTTAGCTCTTTTAATAAGCAGATATTGAAAAAGAAAACAAATTGTAGTAAATGAACAACTCAAACATGGTTATGCTAAGTCATTGCTGCTAACAAACTACTACATTCCTAAACTATTTGACTTTCTTCTCATTTTCTTTGCTATTTCATGTATCATCCTGCAAAACTGATTGTATAAATTATTGTTACATATAGATTATGCATATTAAACACAGAGAGAATTATGATTTTTAAGTATCAGAAGAAAACAAATTACTTTTCTAGAGATTCCTTTGAAATCCATATAGTGGACATCAATTACTTCTTTGCTGCTTTCCTTTTGGTAACTGCCCAGTGCCGATTCCAGGCTATTTTGGTTGGCCTTTCCCTCAGTAAGGGGAGATATGTGACACAGATTGGTCAAAGCACTAAATCCACCTAGACACAATGATTGGACCACCACCAGTATGTGGCCAACTAGAGGCAATCTAAGCAGCTTGCTGGTAGAATGAGAGTTATGAAAAAACACTCATTCCCTAGATCTGTGGGGACTCATCTTTTCCAGCAAGTGGGAGGAACCTGCCTGAGAAGAAAGCCAAGGAGAACATGCGGAAAAAAGCAATAGAGGCCAATTTTTTGGTGATGTCACTGTTGTTTAAACTCTTGGATCTAGCTATTCCTGTATTACTCAGACTTTTTAGTTATGTGACTCAAGAAATTACTTTTCATTTTCTTTAAGTTAGTATGAGTTGGGTTTATGTTACTGATTGATTTACTATTTTATTTGGCATGATGTTTCCCTCAATTGTTTCAAGGGCTGTTATAAAAAAACATGCATACTTACAACATATTTTATTTGTACTATGATTGTCTCACCTGCAAATTTACATTTGGTTAGAGTTGAAATCTAACTCTTAGGTTAAACCATATGAAATTTCTTATATTCAACCATCATTGCCCTAAAAAATGGCAATTTTATAAAGTTTTTCAATTTAATGCAAAGACATGTTTAATCATAGCTTAGAAACAAAATACTACTATAATACTTCTTGTAGGAAATGTGTACAATATGCAAAAGTACAAAGCTGTAAACCAAAGATAAACACTATTATATTTCTGGTGTGCTCTCTTCCAACCAATAAACTTGGTTTAGAAAATAATTTTATTGAATTAAAAAGTCATCAGGTTAATGACAAGTTTGTTATTTTGGGAATTCATTTAATTCTTTAAAAATTCATCTTGCTTTTCAATAGACATATTTTGTAAAATTAATTTGCTTTTTTATTTTCTGCTTTAAGCCTTTCTTTTAAGGCTCATTGCACACCGGATAATCCATTTAAAATGGAAAGGCTTCTCATATAATTCCCAACATATGCAGTATTTGGTTATTCCATTATTTACTACACAATCCCACTAAATCCTGAGTATTTAGATTAATTATATATCTGGTTTATGGATAATTATTAAAAGGTAGGAATCCTATTATTCCAATATGATACACTATAACATTTCTCTATAAAAACATATAAAGTTCAGCTTGGTCCACCTTTTATGTTTAGTTTTAAACTGAATAAATTATTTTGTCAAATAGTTCATATTTGATAATGTGCCAAAATAAAGGCATGAGAAAACTGGAAATTCCAGAAATGCTAATATGGTATCATTTTAATGATATCCCAAGGGTATAGGATAAAGAGTATCTGGGGGTGGGGAGAAGAGCTACTTTAGATTTAGATAGGATTTTTACGTTTTCAGAAGCCAGCCTGTGAGCATATGTAGGATGGTCATGGGAGTCAATGAGAACATGTGTCAGGCCCTGAGGCAGCAGTGAACGTGGGGTGTCCAAGGCACACAGCTAGTGTGGAGCATAGAAAATTAGGAGGAGAAAGAGGTAGAAAACATCTGAGAGGTAGGCAAGGTCCAGATGATTAAAGACTTTGAAGGCGAAAGTATTTGATTTTTTTTTCCTAAGTGCAGTTTAAAGCCCCTGGAAATTTTTTACAAAGATCACTCTAGCTGAGTTGATGAATGGATTGTGGTGGGGAAAGAGTGAAAGCAGGAAGAGTAGTAATGAGGCAATTGCATTAGACAAGGAAGGGTCTCTTTCAAAGTAGTAGAGAGTCACAAAGTGGAAACCAATCGGTTCTCTACTCTGTTAGTTTAACCAAATCCACCCTGACTACTATGAGCAAGAATTTTTAGGATAAGGTTCAATTCAGGAAAGGGAAAAAAAGTTATGAGACATTTTAAAAAAGAAGACATTATAGCTTTGTACAATATCTAAACTAGATATTCATTATTTTATTATATCTGCATCAGTTAGAAATGGCCTTTTGGCCAGAATTTAGAAAACTACAAAATGAATATTTACTAAAATTCCTACTTCTAATGCTACCCACTGGGGACAGCGTTTGATGTTGGTTTATTTGTCTTTCCATGATTGACTTATCATGCTTCTGATTATAGAGTGGGGCTTTTTGCATAAAATCTCTGAATAACATTACTTTTAAAAAGAGATTTTTTTTTTCCCATGGTAAAGGAAAAATTTTTTAACATAAGCAAAATATATGTCTCATATTCTTAAATTTACAACTAGGTTCTTCATAAATCATGGAAGGGATTCAAAATTAATTTAGAAAGGGGTCTCCTCTGTTGATACCAGCTTCCCCACCAACTTGTTATTTCATCCTGCTTTCCTGACTAGTTCTGTTTTTTTCATTAGTAAGAAGAGTGGGTCTTTGTAGTTAGACTGAAGGATGGGCTTCCTTAGCAATAAGAATCTTTCTGTAGTGGAAATCTGGGTAATGTACTAAAGAACTAGTAGCACTATTGTAATTACAGGAACTGCTTCATTTGTTCTACCTTATAAAAAAATGATTATAAATTGTACATCTTGCATAGTTAAAACTTTCATCATTTGATATACACAATCTTCCAAATTTTCTACTAGGAGGTATTTTGTGTGAATATTTTCTGAGTTTGTTACTAATCAAGTCTATAATAATAATAATGAAACATTATTTCATTTATGCAGGATAAATTTCATTGTGCAGGATAAATTTCATTGTGCAGGTTAAATTTTTAATGTTAGAATTGACATACAAAAGCATTTTTATTCATTTTGTTTTTATCAAATATAGTTACTTAATATGTCAAAAATAATATTAATTATAAATCCTCTTTTAGAGAAATAACCAATTTCTCCATTTTGGGCAACAAACTACTAAGAAATCCCAACTGACCTGCCTTTGATTATTCCTTTCTTTAGGCAGTCCCTTTATTTGCTTAAATCCCTCCAGTAGCCTAGTACTTCCTATCCATACCAGTCTTCCCTAGGGAATACCCTAGAGTTTCTTGCAGTGAGTTATAGTCTATATTAAACAAATCATTAAGTCAAGAACCTAGCTAATGGAAGGCAATTTTGTATACTTTTATTTTGAGTGTAATGGAATGCCTCAGTGATTGGATAAATGAAATAGTGACAAAGTCACAGAGGTGCTAGAGCTTGTATTTATGGATCACTGTACCAAATACAATAGCATGTACCATATAATATATAGCTATGCCAAAATGAAAACTGAACTTATTTAAAAAGAATCATGCTATTGATGTTTGGGGGAAAGGTAAATGCATTGTTTTCAGGACTAAGAATCCTGAAACAGCCATTGCATCTGAATGAAATGTAGGGGGAAAAAAAAACAAACAAAAAAGAAAGCCACTGATGTTTTTGGTTGACGTTTGTGAAGAGTGGAAAATAAATAAATACACTTGCATGGATTTTGTTATATCCTAGTAAAAATGTCAATAAATTCACAGCATGCTTTTGCTATCTCAATCATGAATAGGCTGAGGTGAGTCTACCTTAATATCTCAGGTTTAGGATATACAATACTATTTTTTCCATCTGTTCCAAAGTTGGAATTGAGTGCTATAACATAGAAGATATAGACAAAGTGATATGGGGGACTATAAGGATGAATTAGCTATGGTCCTACTCTCAAGTGGATTCTGGCCTATAATAGAAAAACATAAAAACCTAAATAACTATAATTTAATATAGATATTAAAATTTCAGAGGAAAAATAAGATAGGACTGCTTTTCAAAGGAAAGAGAAATTTTAAAAGTACAGCACAATTATGAGAAAAGCTGTCAATTTCATGTAAATGTAATTGACATTAGAGAGTGTTAAAATTTATAGTTGGGCTTTGAAGTCCTTGAAAAATTAAGTTCCTTCTGTTCTTTGCCTTCTTCCCTCTTTCCCTTCCTTTCATCCTTTTCTTCTCCTTTACTTCCTTCCCTCCTTTCCTGAATATATACATCCATATATATTTAATGTTTATTGTGTGCTAGCACTATGCTAGGCACCATGATGAATAAAATAAAATCTGTCTTCAACAGATCATGGCATCCCCAAACCCCTATCTCAATATACAATTGGATTTTCCCCTCTGTTCAAATGCTAATAAATTTTTAAAATATCATGGAGATTTTTAGGGAAGGCGAGGTTAGCTGGAATAGAAAAGTAAGGTCAAGTGGAGAAAATGGGATGTCCAGTCCACTAAATTTAAGCCTGTATTATCAGGAAAGTAAGGGTCATCATAAACCAATTGGAACTGTTTCAGAGAGATTTTTGATGTTCTGAGTACAGAAGAGTAGCTTTGATATCCAAGTGACAAACTGAAGCACCAAGTGAATGGAGAAGTCTTTCACTTCTCCTTGCTTCACTAAGCACAGATCCTGAAGGCCCCACATAAATGCACAAATGGCAGGGATAATTTTGTTCTCCAGATGGGCACTGGCTGAGTTGGGTGAAGCCTCTACAAGGATGTGGCAGAGAGTGCATAGGTGAGAGAGAGGTTCAATGGAGGAGGAAGAAAGAGTAGATGCTGCATTACTGCAGCCAACAGACTTGTGGGACATTCCCAGTAAAAAACAAGGGACACCTAAGAGGAGTACTGAGGTCCTGATTATCACAGAGTGAGGGCAAAAAAAACAAGACTTTTAGATCATGGACATAAATGGGTAATTATACCCTTAGCATGCTAAATACAATGTGGAGAAAAGGAGCACTTAGCCTATTAAAGAGGTTAAGAATGGATGATTCATATAAGCTGAGTCATCTGCTATAAGTAGAACTCTCTGAGTTAAGAGTGATGGGGACAGTGCAGGGAGCGGATTTTCTAGATAGAGAGCCAAGTATGATGAAATATTTGGAATAAGAAAGAGTGTGGTATGTTTGGGGAATGCCAAGCAATTCACTGATAATACAATGCAAACTAAGAGGTAGAAAAGGCAGGAGATTAGACTAAAGATGTGCTTTGACCAGAGGCTAATCACACAGAGCCTTGAAGTTCTCATTCAGGAGTTTGAATTTTTGTCTTGTGGGAGAAGGAAAGACATTAAAGGATTTTAAGCAAATAAACAAAGTTAAAAATGAGGGAAAACAACTTTGTATTTCAAAAAAATATTAATT